>CDFA01021479.1:0-12103 GCA_000826305.1 Acanthamoeba healyi | reverse complement strand
CCCCCACGCTACACGTCTTTGCACACACACATGCAGTGGCCCACTGCGCACTCGCTCGTTCCGACCTCAGAGCTGACTGGGGACAAGCTGGACGATGCTGGCAACCTCCCACTGGGCTCTCTCCGTTTTCCCTTCCCGCAGGCTGGCGCAGTCCGAATCTCGCAGGTTTCGCCCTCTCTGCCTGCACTGCACATTCCAGCCGACCCCACACTTGGTCACCACGGCGGCGTCGGCTGCACCTCAAATCTCGCCTTGCCTCCCTCTGCAACTAGAGCAACAATGACAAACACGGCGCGGCCGGTGGCCTCGGGGTGCGGGCCAAGCAGCGATGATGAGCGTGCACAGTCGCCGACGCCACCGCCGGTGGCCACGTAGCAGAAGAGCAAAGGACAGGGACAGACGCAGGGAGCGGTCAGCCAGTCGCCGCCGCGATCCGGCCGTATGGTACACCCTTAAACCGCTGTCTTTATCGTCTTGCCGAGGGACATCGTTGGGCCTGACGGACATTGCTCGCTCAGAGGTGCTCGCTGACACCCTTGGTCGCGTGGTCTTACAGGGAGGAGGCGTCCAATCGGCCCAGACGAGACACCATGTCCACGGTGGAGACCACCCCCAATCTCACGTTGGCCCTGCGCCCAGCATGCCGATCTCGTCCCTGCCTCCGTCATCCCTGCTCGCGGGCTACTTCAGCCCGCTGTCGTGCTCAAGAGTGAGCGAGTGAAGAACTATGAAGCAACCAGTCCGCCCCCGATGTACATCAACGAGAATTTGTGAGGCGAGGAGGCGATGAAGTTACATGTGAGGGGAGGGGAAGGGGATGTAGGAATGGATGACTTGCAGGTGGTTGGCCCAGGCGATGGTAGCGTCAAGCGTGGTTACGATCTGTGGGGCGACAGAGCAAGGAACTGTGATCGAGTCATCGGTGAACCGGACAAAGTGGTTGTTCCGCCACAAGGTCTGCACGGTCTTGGAGCCGCTGTGCGGCGGGCTCACGAGCAGCCACACGCCCTCCTTCTTGTCGCACACATAGTCCCCATGGGCCTCGCAGCCGTTCACCAGCACGCACTTGGCTCGGCCGTGCAGCTTGTCGCTTACCCACACGCCGTGTGTCACCTCGCCAGATGCGTCGGTGAACGTGCCGTGGCCCTGGCGACGCCCGTGGGCCCAGTGGCCGTCGTAGTGCGAGCCGTCGCGGTAGTGCAGCATGCCGACTCCATGCTCGCGGTCGTCCTTCCAACCACCCTCGTAGGTAAGGCGCGGATCGTGCGTGGAGAAGCAGTAGCTGCCAAAGCCGTGGCGCTGTCCTTTGAACTTGTCTCCCTTGTACGTGGAGCCGTCGTGCAAGCTCTCGCACACTCGCGCGGACGCAGATGACGGGGCCATGGCCGGTAGCACTAGGTGTTGGCATTGGCATTCGCCACTTGAGCACTCGCCACCGTGGCACGTCGGTGCTGAGGGCTCACAGAGTTGTTCATGCTGACAGCTGTCCTCTCGCTGCCCGCCGAAGCCTTCCTCGCAGTCGTAATCTCTATCGTCGTCGGAACCGCAAAGGCAGACCAGCAACCAGCAGGGCAGCCACAAGCCTGCCGTGAAGCAGCACAGAATGGCGTGTGTGAGGTGGTCCGTCATCCCTCTTCTTCTCTCTTTCTCTCTCTCTAGCCGGTACCGCCCCGTTGACCATCCACAGCCGTGGTACCATGTCCCCCAAAAAGGTCAGGAACAGACCAAACAAGGTAATCCTTGACCAAATTTGTACAACTAAAGCACGAAGCGCAATGTGCGAAGAACTTGCGTTTGGTGAAGACGGCGGGCACTGCAACGAACGCACGGTTTATGTGCGTCAATAATAAATAAATTAAGCTCGGAACATCAAGGGGAGTGTTCCCTTGTGTCTCGCTTAGAGCTTGAGACCCTCAAACTGCCAGATCTTGACGGTGGCGTCCTTGCTCGCGGAGACGAGACGATCCTTGCCGGCCACCAACGCCTGCACTGAGCCTTGGTGGCCCTCCTCGCCCGCCAGCGTACGCACGCAGGCGCCAGTCGTGAAGTCCTGTTCACGTGAGTGAGCTTTGTTCCACCGCCGAGTGACGCGAAGGATTGAGCCGAGCGAGAGTGAGCGCGCGTACCCAGATCTTGATCGTCTTGTCCTGCGAGGCGGAGAAGACGTAGTTGGTGGTGAGATCCACACCCCAGACCCAGTGCTTGTTGCTGCTGTCTTGCGGCGATCGCCCAGGCGCTGCAGCGACCGTTTCTTCGCTCCATGTGTTCCAGCACTCTCCCGTTCCAATATCCCAACATCTGTGGGACAGCATCATACAGCACTTCCGCATGAGTGCACGCAAGCTCAACACACGCGAGACAAAATTGCGTACCGTATGGTGGCATCGCCGGAACCCGAGATGACGTTATCGGCCTGAGCATCGAGATGCACCGATGTGACATCGTCCGAGTGTCCCTTGAGCACGGCAATGCACGAGCCATCACGCTTGTCCCACAAACGCACTGTCTCATCGACTGAGCCCGACACCACCAGGTTGTCCCGACAGGAGCAGCAGTAGACGCCCCGAGTGTGGCCGCGAAGGGTGATGGTGTTCTTCCCGGTTTCCACGTTCCACAGCTTGATGGTGCCGTCGAGAGAGGACGACGCGAGGATGCCGTTGGGACTGTCGTACTGAAGACCCGTCACGCCCCATTCGTGCGCTGCCGTGAAGGTCCTGATGGTGCAAACAGAATGTTAGATCTCCGATCGTCTTGCCCTTTTCTCTTTCCTGCCCGCCTGTGTGTGCATGCGAATGTGATTGTGTGTGCGTACCTGACGTTCTTGTACTTGGTGACGTCCCACACGCGAATCGATTTGTCCGCTGAGCCCGACATCAGCAGCTTGTTCTCGTTTCGTGTGTCAAAATTGAGGCTGTAGATGCCTGTTGTCCCCGAGAGCGCGACGGACATAAAAACGTTGGGAGAGAAGGAGTAAGCGAATGAGTACATCACTCTGACATGAGGGTAAGGTGGGAAAGAGGGGTACGTGCCTTCAGTGTGTGCCTTGGCTGAGTGTACAAGTCGCCACTTGCCCTTGGTGAACTCCCAGAATCGGAGTCGCTTGTCCTCCGACCCTGATGCGATCCTCTGCGGAGAGTCGAGTTCCTGCACCGCGAAAACCGGCTTGTGATGGCCCTGAGAAGAGACAACCCACCACGATGCGCATGTAAGATACAGCTCGCACACTCTGAGAACAGCAAGCGCGCGGATGCAGAGTGCAGGAGCATGGTTAGAAACCTTGAGAGTGGACACGGAAACCGGCGCGCTTTGGACGCGCTTCTCCCGCTCGTCGCCTTCAATGTACAGTCGGCGCCAATTGGGGCGCTTGCCCCGGTTGCCGTTCCTCACCTTGACGCTCTTCATCGCTTTACACGGCCACCGACCGCATCTCAGCTCCCACAATTCCATCGTCTGTGTGTACGCACAGTGTGTACATAGCGGCCGCTGAGTGAACTGAGAGCGGCCGAGAGAGGGAAGGAAGGGGTACCAAGATGTTCCAATATTTACAGACTTGAGCGAGAGAGTCGATGTCGCGCGCGGCGAGGAATGAGAAGATGCGGAGCGTGAGCGTCTTGGGCAGACGGAAGAACTCTGCCGTGGAGGTGGAAAGGGAGACCAGCGACTGAATCTCCTTCTTCCTGCGCCACGCCTTGGCATCGTCTTTGGGCAACGGAGTGTCAGGACAGTCGTCTGAGCTCTGTTGTGTGATGAACGGATGATCGAGCAACTGCACGGCAGTCGGTCGCTGCTTGGGCTCCCTGTTGAGCGGGTTGGTCCAAATAGTGGGTGAGCACCACTTCGCAAGCAGCCAAACGTTTCCAATCACTGCGCGCAGTGCAGTGCAGTACCTGATGAAGCATTGCGAGAGAAAGTCTTTGCAATGCTTTGACAGAGACTCTGGAACATCAGGAAGCTGGTCGGTGTTGGAGATCTTGTAGAGCGTGGCCACCTGCAGCGATAAGCGATCATGTCAGACACGGTGGGTAAAATGGTCACCTCCTCGCGTATACGAACAAAAGCTTCGATCAGCGATCGTACCATGTTAGTGCACTCGGACCACGGTGGGTGACACGTCGCCATTTCAACGACCGTGCAGCCAAGGGACCAAATATCGGCAGCCCTGAATGTCGTGTGCATGCGTGCGTGCGTGCGTGCGGGAGTCAGCGTAACTAAACTGGATTGCGACATAAGAAGGAGAAGGAATGACTGACCTTCCATATCCTGAGGATCGCACCACCTCTGGTGCCATCCACCACGGCGTGCCGACTATACTCTTGTAGTTGGCCGTTCCCATTGTGGCGTTGGAGAACTTCTTGGAGCACCCAAAGTCCGCCAGCTTGACCTTGCCAGACTTGTCCACCAGAATGTTGGCCCCTTTGATGTCTGTGTGCGCAAGTGTGAGCGAGAGCGGTCACGAATGGGCCTTTCATTCGGATCGCCCGTACCCCGATGTACGATGCCGTTCTTGTGCAGGTAGACGAGCCCGTAGAGGATCTGCTTGGTGTAGAGTCGGATCATGTCCTCTTCCAACGGTCCGTAGAAGGAGACCAGGCTGCTCAGTGACCCACCCGGCACGTACCTGGCGTACACACCATTGTACATCAATACCACCGTCTGTGTGCGGTGGTGCGTGTGAAGAAGGAGAGAGTACTCCATGAAGATGTTGAGAATGTTGTCTTTGACGAGGGCGCCTAGATATTGCACGATGTTTTCGTGATGGACGTCCTTCATCACTTCGATCTCCTTGCTCGTGGCTGCAGACTGTGTTTGATCGCTCTGATCAGTTAGCCTACGACGACACACAGCGCGGCGTGACGCTCATACAAGGGGGGTGGCAGGCATACAGCGTTGTCATCGGCACGGAGTACGATCTGCTTGACAGCGAATATGGCGCCGTCCTCGCGCAGCCCAGTGTACACGACACCAAAGGCGCCCGCGCCTAGCTTGGGGCCCGGCTGCCAATTGACCTTGGACCAGTCCTCGCAGTAGCTCGCGCCCACAAACTTGTCGCTCGAGGACTTCTTCGCCTTGGCTCCGGGCTTTCGCTTCCTCTTGCCTTTTCGCTTGGCCTTGTCGCTCTTGCTCAATTTCGCCAACGCTGCCGTTGCCCGCTCGCGGACCGCCATGACGTCGTCAACCTCGTCGGGCTTGATGTCCGCGGCGTAGGACTGCACCATGACATCGATTCTACTGCCGCCGAGCTCCTCCTCTTCCTCGAGGATCTCCTCGAGAGGATCCTTCACGTCGCGGAGGATCGAACTCTTGGGCGGAGTGCGAAACGGTACCAGCGACCCGTCCTCCGTCTCGCTCATCGGCAGTTCTGCATCAATGAGAACAATGCAGGGTCAGTCACTAGCGTGGTTGCCTCGAAACAACACAGCGAAGAGATCACGCCATGCATGCGCTAGTGGTACCATCGAGAGACGGAAAATAGTCATCCCTGAAGACGGACGAGGGCAGATGGCTCGTGGGTGAAGAGAGCGGCGGAGGATCGGTTGCCGCGCTGGACGACACGATCGCCGGCAATATGATCGCCGGTGGTGGGGACACTGACGTCTTCGCGGGCAGACCCTCCATCAGCAACCCTGCCGCCACTGCCGCTGCTCACGACCGCCATTTCATGAGTGAGAAAATGTCACATAAGAACGCTCACACAAGTGATGTCCGTACCAGGCTGGGGCACGATCGAGACAGGCGAAGTGACCGGCGCGAAGACGAGGAGACCGGGCCCGAGGTCGACGCTGGGCAGATGACTCGTAGGCGAGGTCAAGGAGGGCGGAAGGATCCCGGGCAGGGAAATGGGGGTGGGCGACCCCGGGAACGAGGGCAGGTGGCTGTCGGGCGACGACAGGGCTGGTGGCTGCGCCGCGCGCAGGTGGACCGGTACGGCGTTGAGGTAATCCGCGTACTCGGCCGAGGTCAGCAGCGGCTGGGTCGAGAACTCGGAGAAGGAGCCCCGTGGGCTTATGCTGGGTGGCGTGTGCGTGGCCGGAGGAGGATTGACGACCGACGAATCCGAATTGGATCGGCCCCTGTCCGACCGAGATGAAGCTTGAGTGAGGACGCACGTCGCACCACCCATGCGCACGAGTTGACGTACCTGGAAGACTTGAGAGCCTTGGCAGGCACATCCCAGTTGAGCTCCTCCATATCGGTCTTGATGGTGAGCTTCATGCGCTTGGCAGCCGATAGCGGCTCGTGGGGTGTGGGCACCACGGGCGGCGAGCCAGAGGGCAGGTGCTGTACGAGCGGCGAGTAGATAGGCACCTGCTGCTTCCTCGAATGCGGTCGGGCAAAGCGTATGCCTTTCGCCGTCAAAGACTCGGAACCGTCGCTGTCCTCGTCGTCACTATCGCCTGATGACCCCTTCAGCTCCGCTTCGCCTTCACTCTCTGTGGTGGTGGACTCCCCACTTTCCGTAGATGCCTCCTCCGCAAGCACGCGCGCTCGCTCTCGGAGGATTCGGTCTACGCCGTCACCGTCCACCTCTGCGTCCACCTCTGCGCCGTCGACCGACGCAACATCGTCGCCGTCGTCGTTCTCAGCATCGCCGATTGTGCTCCGCGGCGAAAGGGGTATCTCCACGTCTTCGTCGTCTGCACACTCGCTTTCTGTTCCCGAGGCAGCGCCATCTTCGTTGGCCGGTCTCGTTGCTCTCTTTCCTCTTCTTCGCCCTCCGTGTCGTATGTCGTCCCCGACCTCGCTTCGCACGACCTCGTCTCTGTCGTCCGCCGACCTGGTTCGTTCGATCTTCTTCTTGGTCGGAGTGAGCCGTCGAATGAACGATCGACCTCGTCCGCCGCTCCCGCTGAGCTCACGCCTGAGCCCCGCGTCATCACCGCCGTCGTGGTCGACAGCGGCGCCGCTGATGCCGCTGCCGCCGCCTTCTTCTCCTTCGCTCTCCTCCCTGTCTCTCTCGCCGTCCTCGGTGCGCCGCTCGATGAGCTTGCCCTTGGAATCCTTCCATGATATCCGCTTCTTCCGCCGCTTTTCCTTCTTCTCCATGCTCCGCTCCTTGCCGCTCGACCGCTTCTTGCCAGCAGGACTGCTGCCCGTGCTACCGCCACTCGTCGTGGCATCGCGCTCCTTCTTGGGCGCGCGACTCCAGCTCTGTCGCTGCCGCGTCTGCTCCGGCGGTGACTCGGGTGGCGACTTGGACATGCGCGAGGGCAGCACCGGCGATGACTTGGAGATCGGTCGGTTGTATCCATTGCCGTGGCCCGGCACTCCTCCCTTCTCCTCTCGCGCCTCCTTGTCCTTCTCCTTTGACGATCGTCGTCGCTGGACGGGCGTGCTGATGGCTGTGACAGTGGCGCTGATGCCGCCCGGCGGCGTCGTGCCGGGCGTGGCAGCGGCACTGGCGCCTCCGTTGCCACTGCTGCCGTGGAGGTTGAGCGTGACGCTCCTGTCCTCCTTGACCAGGTGCAGCTTGAGGTAGGGCTCGACCGAGTCCCGCTTGCTCTGCTTGCGAATGGCCTTGGCGTAGAGCGTGAAGGCCTCGCGCACGTCCTGCTTCGAGTGCACCGTGATCAGGTCGCCCACGTGGTCCTCGTACTTGTGTATGGCCACGCCCTCCCCAAACTTCTCCTCGATCTTGGCCCGCAGGTGGCGGAACTTGATGTCATGCGGCACCGTCAGCACGCTGATCTCCTCCCCCAGGTAGCACTTCAACTTGACCTGTGTCCACCCACACCACGCGCCCACAGATTATTAATAATTAATTTACAAAAATTAAAAAAGTAAATAAAAGGATAATTCTATTGCGAGCAAAATGAATTAAATCAGAAGAGGAAAATAAAAGGAGAATAATTTTAAATAAAGATGACCAAGTGGGGGGGTGCAAGGAGGGGTTTACCTTGTCTCCAGAAGGGCCATGTCGTTTGAACTTCTTCAAGCCGAAGCTGGCCATTCAAAACGAATCGCGGAAGGTCCCTCCCCCTTTTCCTCTTCAAGCTTGGTTGTGATTGCCGCTTGCTGCTCTCTTGACGTGCAACTTTACCTCAGGCCGCTCCTCCCCACGGCATCGATGTGGACCCTCCTCCCCTTCCACTGGCAGTTCTCTCTCCTCAAAACCGCCTGTGTGGGCCCGTCGTGTGGAAGATGAGAATCTCTCTCGTCTCTCTTGGCGTCGTCGCGCAGCACACCACGATTTGCCGTGTGCTCATTTCATTAACCGGTCCATGTCCCCTATTCGGGTCTTGCCCGACACATCCGATCTCTGGCGCCCAAAACCAATGTTAAGGTGGCGCTTGTAATTACCGCCTTGTTTGGGACAACGCGTCGCCGATCTCTCGTGCTTGAAGAGGAATTGGTTGCGCTTGCGGCAGCCGACTGTGTAATTTTAATCAGAGATAGAGAGGACCCTCGCGCAGTAGGATAAGAAGAAAAGATCATGTCGCGCTTCAGGCAGGGTTCAAAGGTACCTTGCGAGTGGTGCACGCGATAGGTCACTACCTCGTCGCCCCTCTTTCCATTTCGTTTGCTCGGGCAGGGGATGTGCGCGAGGCACGAGGCCGGTGCACTCCAAATGTTGAGTCCGGTCACGTCCTGCCCGAGCGCTTTATTGTGATTTCGATATTATATTATTTTTTTTTCTTTTATTTAATATTAATTTTAAGGGTTAGTTACTCGTGCGTGTGCCAATGGCGGTCCGTCCTCCTCTTCTTCTCACGCGTGTCTCTCGTGTTGGTCCGTCACTTCAGTTCAGGCACGTCAAGGGTCAAGTGAGCAAGCGCGAGCTGTGGTACGCCGACGTCCAGGGAGACGTGTCCGGTGAGGCCAACCCTATCGCCGTCAGCGCCAAGTTCGTCGCCGTCGCATGGCGCGCCACCGGTGGCGGCAGGTGACTCACTCCCCTTGACCCCGTGCGTGCGTTCGTGTGTGCGTGATCGTGTGCTCACACACGGCCGTTCCGTTTGTCGCGTCGTGTGCAGCGTCGGTGTTATCCCGCTCGACAAGCCCGGCAAGAGGCAGGGTGGCGTGCCCATGATCCATGCGCACACGGCTCGAGTGGTCGATCTCCACTTCAGCCCCTTCAACGACAACCTCCTGGCCACGGGCTCCGAGGACTGCTCGGTCAAGGTGTGGGAGGTGCCCGACGACCTGGCCAACGGCTCGACCCACTCCGACGCCAAGGCTCAGTTCAAGGGCCACGCCAAGCGCGTGGAGATGGTCAAGTTCCACCCGGTCGCCGACAACATCGTCGCCTCGGCCTCTGTCGACAAGACCATCCGTCTGTGGGACGTCAACGCTCAGGGTGCGTCGTTCTCGTTGTGTGCGCCGGCTTACTCTACCTAACATGTGGCGTGCGAAAACGTTTGCAGCTGAGAAGCTCTCGGGTGCGTTCCCCGACAGCGTCTTCTCCTTCGACTGGAACTACGACGGCAGCTTGATCGCCCTCACCACCAAGGACAAGAAAGTCCGCGTCTTTGACCCGCGCTCTCGCTCCGTCGTCCAAGTACGTGTTGTGTGTGTGTGTGTGTGTATGTGTGTGTACAGATGTGTGGCGTGCCTACGTTCGCAAGAGACTGACGATCTGCTGTCACACTTGTTTTGTATAGGAGGGCGCCAACCACGAGGGCGTGAAGCCCTCGCATGTGGCATGGCTCGGTGAGCTCGATAGAATCGTCACCACGGGCTTCAGCAGGATGAGGGAGCGCAAGTTCGCCATCTACGATTCGCGCGACTTGAGCAAGCCCCTCACCTCCAACACCCTCGATTCGTCGACCGGCATCGTCATTCCTCTCTACGACAATGACGCTCGCATTCTCTACCTCGCCGGCAAGGTGCCCGCTCCCTCTACACCACGTGACCTAACACGCTCGCATGGTCATCACATGCACGCGTGGTAGTGAGCGTGTGCCGTGGTTGAACGCTAACACTTGGCTCTCACTCTAGGGCGACGGCAACATCCGCGCTTACGAGATCCTCGAGACGGCCCCGCACTACTCCGAGCTGCCGGCCACCATCTCCGACGTTGCCCAGCAGGGCATTGCCATGGTACGAAGCTTCCTTTCACACTCCTTTGCGCGCGTGCAACCGCTCACCACACGTTGATGGACAGCTGCCCAAGCGTGCGTTGAACGTGATGGACTGCGAAGTGGAGCGCCTGTTCAAGCTCTCGCAGGACGACATCATCCCCGTCTCCTACGAGGTGCCCCGCAAGGTGCGTCTGCGCGACCACACCTACCGCTCGCTATGTCCCGGTTTGGATACAGCAGTAGTAGTAGGTGTTGACGTATGTGTGAAAACACCTTTGCAGACCCACAGAACATTTGCCGAGGATCTGTTCCCGCTGACCGTGGCCAACGTGCCCGCCTTGAGCGCCGAAGAGTGGCTCTCAGGCCAGACCAAGAGGCCCAACCTCATGAGCCTTGACCCCGCCAAGCGTGGTATCACACACACACACACACACCACAGCAACGGTCAGCAAACAGCATGCGCAGGACACACCACTAATCTAACGTGACCGCTCAGGTCAAACCATTACGTCGTCGAGCTCGTCGTCGTCGTCGTCGTCATCGTCGTCATCATCATCTGCCGCGCCTGTCGCTAGCACGCCCGCCAAGGAGGAGACTCCCGCGCCTGCGCCCGCCTCGACCTCCACACCCCTCTCCATTTCGGTCACTGTGCCCGCTAACACCGAAGCCGAAGTCGAGGATGACGAGGACTACGTGCGTAGATCTTCAGCGTGGCTTGTCCTGACCAGCGCATCTCGACTCACTTCAGCTAATGGTGTACGTGTGTTTGTTCGCGTGCTGCAGTACGTACCCACGACCAAGTCGATCGTGAGGCAGACTAAGTTCAGGCATCTCCTGGTCAAGCCCACTCAGCAGTCCGACTGGTACACAACACACACACACACACAACACACACACACACACCACACCACACCACACCACTACCAAGAGGGGGAAAGTAGGTACTGGAATTGCTCACCGCGTTCGTTTCTCTCTCTGGTGATGGCACAGGGTGACCAACTTGAAGGTGGAGTCGAGCGCGGCCGACGCGTCGTTGCTCAAGGCCAACGCCAAGTACTTTGCCGTGCCCTGGAAGGGTTCCGGCGGTCAGGTACGCAGGCCTCAAAGTGCACTGTCTCTTACTTTTGGAACTCAAACGCGTGCGTGTGCGCTCTTGACAGGTGGCCGTGATCCCGACCAGCTTCAAGGGCAAGCTTCCCGATAGGATCGGCACGATCGAAACCGGCAATGACGCCCTTGCCTTCGAGTTCCATCCCTACCGCGATGACCTGCTCTACGTGGGTCTTGACAACGCCACCATCCGTCTCTACAAGGTGCACTATTACTAGCGCATAATGAGCGTGTGCCGACAAGCTCCTAACCTGTTCCTTCCTTTCCCTCCGTCGTCTACCGCCACGATCACAGGTGCCCGACAATGACCTCTTCAAGCAGAAGACCAACCACACCGAGTTTGATGGCGTGCTCCGCGGTACGCCCTCAATATCTATTTCCTCTCCCTCACATTTGTTCAATCGGAACCAAGGAGCAGCCACTTACTTATGAGTGATGCTGGTGATCAACTGGCTGGCTGGCTTGCAGGTCACGGAAGGCGCATTTCGAACCTCTTCCTGCACCCGAGCTCGGGCGACATCCTCGTCTCCACCTCCATGGATCTTTCCGTCCGCCTCTGGGACATCACCGCCCTCAGCGAGCTGTCTGCCATCAAGGTACTACATGACCCTTCTTCCCTCCATAGCTTGCTCGCGTCGCTCGTGGTTGACACACGCGTGATGCTCGTCGTAATGCAGGGCGGCCACAGCGAGCAGATTCAGTCGGTGGTGTTCAATTACGACGGCGGAGTGATGGCGACTTCGGCCAAGGACCAGCGCATCCGTCTGTGGGACCCGCGCACGGGCTCCAAGATCGACGAGACCGTGGGCCACGAGACCCCCAAGGCCTCGCGTCTCGCCTGGCTGGGCAACTCCACGCGCATCCTGTCGACGGGCTTCCACAAGTCGAGCGAGCGCGAGTTCATGATCTTCGACACCAGGAACTTCTCCAAGCCTCTCACTTCGTCTCTCATCGGTAATGCCACGTCCCCCCCC
>CDFA01021478.1:0-12128 GCA_000826305.1 Acanthamoeba healyi | reverse complement strand
CCCCCACGCTACACGTCTTTGCACACACACATGCAGTGGCCCACTGCGCACTCGCTCGTTCCGACCTCAGAGCTGACTGGGGACAAGCTGGACGATGCTGGCAACCTCCCACTGGGCTCTCTCCGTTTTCCCTTCCCGCAGGCTGGCGCAGTCCGAATCTCGCAGGTTTCGCCCTCTCTGCCTGCACTGCACATTCCAGCCGACCCCACACTTGGTCACCACGGCGGCGTCGGCTGCACCTCAAATCTCGCCTTGCCTCCCTCTGCAACTAGAGCAACAATGACAAACACGGCGCGGCCGGTGGCCTCGGGGTGCGGGCCAAGCAGCGATGATGAGCGTGCACAGTCGCCGACGCCACCGCCGGTGGCCACGTAGCAGAAGAGCAAAGGACAGGGACAGACGCAGGGAGCGGTCAGCCAGTCGCCGCCGCGATCCGGCCGTATGGTACACCCTTAAACCGCTGTCTTTATCGTCTTGCCGAGGGACATCGTTGGGCCTGACGGACATTGCTCGCTCAGAGGTGCTCGCTGACACCCTTGGTCGCGTGGTCTTACAGGGAGGAGGCGTCCAATCGGCCCAGACGAGACACCATGTCCACGGTGGAGACCACCCCCAATCTCACGTTGGCCCTGCGCCCAGCATGCCGATCTCGTCCCTGCCTCCGTCATCCCTGCTCGCGGGCTACTTCAGCCCGCTGTCGTGCTCAAGAGTGAGCGAGTGAAGAACTATGAAGCAACCAGTCCGCCCCCGATGTACATCAACGAGAATTTGTGAGGCGAGGAGGCGATGAAGTTACATGTGAGGGGAGGGGAAGGGGATGTAGGAATGGATGACTTGCAGGTGGTTGGCCCAGGCGATGGTAGCGTCAAGCGTGGTTACGATCTGTGGGGCGACAGAGCAAGGAACTGTGATCGAGTCATCGGTGAACCGGACAAAGTGGTTGTTCCGCCACAAGGTCTGCACGGTCTTGGAGCCGCTGTGCGGCGGGCTCACGAGCAGCCACACGCCCTCCTTCTTGTCGCACACATAGTCCCCATGGGCCTCGCAGCCGTTCACCAGCACGCACTTGGCTCGGCCGTGCAGCTTGTCGCTTACCCACACGCCGTGTGTCACCTCGCCAGATGCGTCGGTGAACGTGCCGTGGCCCTGGCGACGCCCGTGGGCCCAGTGGCCGTCGTAGTGCGAGCCGTCGCGGTAGTGCAGCATGCCGACTCCATGCTCGCGGTCGTCCTTCCAACCACCCTCGTAGGTAAGGCGCGGATCGTGCGTGGAGAAGCAGTAGCTGCCAAAGCCGTGGCGCTGTCCTTTGAACTTGTCTCCCTTGTACGTGGAGCCGTCGTGCAAGCTCTCGCACACTCGCGCGGACGCAGATGACGGGGCCATGGCCGGTAGCACTAGGTGTTGGCATTGGCATTCGCCACTTGAGCACTCGCCACCGTGGCACGTCGGTGCTGAGGGCTCACAGAGTTGTTCATGCTGACAGCTGTCCTCTCGCTGCCCGCCGAAGCCTTCCTCGCAGTCGTAATCTCTATCGTCGTCGGAACCGCAAAGGCAGACCAGCAACCAGCAGGGCAGCCACAAGCCTGCCGTGAAGCAGCACAGAATGGCGTGTGTGAGGTGGTCCGTCATCCCTCTTCTTCTCTCTTTCTCTCTCTCTAGCCGGTACCGCCCCGTTGACCATCCACAGCCGTGGTACCATGTCCCCCAAAAAGGTCAGGAACAGACCAAACAAGGTAATCCTTGACCAAATTTGTACAACTAAAGCACGAAGCGCAATGTGCGAAGAACTTGCGTTTGGTGAAGACGGCGGGCACTGCAACGAACGCACGGTTTATGTGCGTCAATAATAAATAAATTAAGCTCGGAACATCAAGGGGAGTGTTCCCTTGTGTCTCGCTTAGAGCTTGAGACCCTCAAACTGCCAGATCTTGACGGTGGCGTCCTTGCTCGCGGAGACGAGACGATCCTTGCCGGCCACCAACGCCTGCACTGAGCCTTGGTGGCCCTCCTCGCCCGCCAGCGTACGCACGCAGGCGCCAGTCGTGAAGTCCTGTTCACGTGAGTGAGCTTTGTTCCACCGCCGAGTGACGCGAAGGATTGAGCCGAGCGAGAGTGAGCGCGCGTACCCAGATCTTGATCGTCTTGTCCTGCGAGGCGGAGAAGACGTAGTTGGTGGTGAGATCCACACCCCAGACCCAGTGCTTGTTGCTGCTGTCTTGCGGCGATCGCCCAGGCGCTGCAGCGACCGTTTCTTCGCTCCATGTGTTCCAGCACTCTCCCGTTCCAATATCCCAACATCTGTGGGACAGCATCATACAGCACTTCCGCATGAGTGCACGCAAGCTCAACACACGCGAGACAAAATTGCGTACCGTATGGTGGCATCGCCGGAACCCGAGATGACGTTATCGGCCTGAGCATCGAGATGCACCGATGTGACATCGTCCGAGTGTCCCTTGAGCACGGCAATGCACGAGCCATCACGCTTGTCCCACAAACGCACTGTCTCATCGACTGAGCCCGACACCACCAGGTTGTCCCGACAGGAGCAGCAGTAGACGCCCCGAGTGTGGCCGCGAAGGGTGATGGTGTTCTTCCCGGTTTCCACGTTCCACAGCTTGATGGTGCCGTCGAGAGAGGACGACGCGAGGATGCCGTTGGGACTGTCGTACTGAAGACCCGTCACGCCCCATTCGTGCGCTGCCGTGAAGGTCCTGATGGTGCAAACAGAATGTTAGATCTCCGATCGTCTTGCCCTTTTCTCTTTCCTGCCCGCCTGTGTGTGCATGCGAATGTGATTGTGTGTGCGTACCTGACGTTCTTGTACTTGGTGACGTCCCACACGCGAATCGATTTGTCCGCTGAGCCCGACATCAGCAGCTTGTTCTCGTTTCGTGTGTCAAAATTGAGGCTGTAGATGCCTGTTGTCCCCGAGAGCGCGACGGACATAAAAACGTTGGGAGAGAAGGAGTAAGCGAATGAGTACATCACTCTGACATGAGGGTAAGGTGGGAAAGAGGGGTACGTGCCTTCAGTGTGTGCCTTGGCTGAGTGTACAAGTCGCCACTTGCCCTTGGTGAACTCCCAGAATCGGAGTCGCTTGTCCTCCGACCCTGATGCGATCCTCTGCGGAGAGTCGAGTTCCTGCACCGCGAAAACCGGCTTGTGATGGCCCTGAGAAGAGACAACCCACCACGATGCGCATGTAAGATACAGCTCGCACACTCTGAGAACAGCAAGCGCGCGGATGCAGAGTGCAGGAGCATGGTTAGAAACCTTGAGAGTGGACACGGAAACCGGCGCGCTTTGGACGCGCTTCTCCCGCTCGTCGCCTTCAATGTACAGTCGGCGCCAATTGGGGCGCTTGCCCCGGTTGCCGTTCCTCACCTTGACGCTCTTCATCGCTTTACACGGCCACCGACCGCATCTCAGCTCCCACAATTCCATCGTCTGTGTGTACGCACAGTGTGTACATAGCGGCCGCTGAGTGAACTGAGAGCGGCCGAGAGAGGGAAGGAAGGGGTACCAAGATGTTCCAATATTTACAGACTTGAGCGAGAGAGTCGATGTCGCGCGCGGCGAGGAATGAGAAGATGCGGAGCGTGAGCGTCTTGGGCAGACGGAAGAACTCTGCCGTGGAGGTGGAAAGGGAGACCAGCGACTGAATCTCCTTCTTCCTGCGCCACGCCTTGGCATCGTCTTTGGGCAACGGAGTGTCAGGACAGTCGTCTGAGCTCTGTTGTGTGATGAACGGATGATCGAGCAACTGCACGGCAGTCGGTCGCTGCTTGGGCTCCCTGTTGAGCGGGTTGGTCCAAATAGTGGGTGAGCACCACTTCGCAAGCAGCCAAACGTTTCCAATCACTGCGCGCAGTGCAGTGCAGTACCTGATGAAGCATTGCGAGAGAAAGTCTTTGCAATGCTTTGACAGAGACTCTGGAACATCAGGAAGCTGGTCGGTGTTGGAGATCTTGTAGAGCGTGGCCACCTGCAGCGATAAGCGATCATGTCAGACACGGTGGGTAAAATGGTCACCTCCTCGCGTATACGAACAAAAGCTTCGATCAGCGATCGTACCATGTTAGTGCACTCGGACCACGGTGGGTGACACGTCGCCATTTCAACGACCGTGCAGCCAAGGGACCAAATATCGGCAGCCCTGAATGTCGTGTGCATGCGTGCGTGCGTGCGTGCGGGAGTCAGCGTAACTAAACTGGATTGCGACATAAGAAGGAGAAGGAATGACTGACCTTCCATATCCTGAGGATCGCACCACCTCTGGTGCCATCCACCACGGCGTGCCGACTATACTCTTGTAGTTGGCCGTTCCCATTGTGGCGTTGGAGAACTTCTTGGAGCACCCAAAGTCCGCCAGCTTGACCTTGCCAGACTTGTCCACCAGAATGTTGGCCCCTTTGATGTCTGTGTGCGCAAGTGTGAGCGAGAGCGGTCACGAATGGGCCTTTCATTCGGATCGCCCGTACCCCGATGTACGATGCCGTTCTTGTGCAGGTAGACGAGCCCGTAGAGGATCTGCTTGGTGTAGAGTCGGATCATGTCCTCTTCCAACGGTCCGTAGAAGGAGACCAGGCTGCTCAGTGACCCACCCGGCACGTACCTGGCGTACACACCATTGTACATCAATACCACCGTCTGTGTGCGGTGGTGCGTGTGAAGAAGGAGAGAGTACTCCATGAAGATGTTGAGAATGTTGTCTTTGACGAGGGCGCCTAGATATTGCACGATGTTTTCGTGATGGACGTCCTTCATCACTTCGATCTCCTTGCTCGTGGCTGCAGACTGTGTTTGATCGCTCTGATCAGTTAGCCTACGACGACACACAGCGCGGCGTGACGCTCATACAAGGGGGGTGGCAGGCATACAGCGTTGTCATCGGCACGGAGTACGATCTGCTTGACAGCGAATATGGCGCCGTCCTCGCGCAGCCCAGTGTACACGACACCAAAGGCGCCCGCGCCTAGCTTGGGGCCCGGCTGCCAATTGACCTTGGACCAGTCCTCGCAGTAGCTCGCGCCCACAAACTTGTCGCTCGAGGACTTCTTCGCCTTGGCTCCGGGCTTTCGCTTCCTCTTGCCTTTTCGCTTGGCCTTGTCGCTCTTGCTCAATTTCGCCAACGCTGCCGTTGCCCGCTCGCGGACCGCCATGACGTCGTCAACCTCGTCGGGCTTGATGTCCGCGGCGTAGGACTGCACCATGACATCGATTCTACTGCCGCCGAGCTCCTCCTCTTCCTCGAGGATCTCCTCGAGAGGATCCTTCACGTCGCGGAGGATCGAACTCTTGGGCGGAGTGCGAAACGGTACCAGCGACCCGTCCTCCGTCTCGCTCATCGGCAGTTCTGCATCAATGAGAACAATGCAGGGTCAGTCACTAGCGTGGTTGCCTCGAAACAACACAGCGAAGAGATCACGCCATGCATGCGCTAGTGGTACCATCGAGAGACGGAAAATAGTCATCCCTGAAGACGGACGAGGGCAGATGGCTCGTGGGTGAAGAGAGCGGCGGAGGATCGGTTGCCGCGCTGGACGACACGATCGCCGGCAATATGATCGCCGGTGGTGGGGACACTGACGTCTTCGCGGGCAGACCCTCCATCAGCAACCCTGCCGCCACTGCCGCTGCTCACGACCGCCATTTCATGAGTGAGAAAATGTCACATAAGAACGCTCACACAAGTGATGTCCGTACCAGGCTGGGGCACGATCGAGACAGGCGAAGTGACCGGCGCGAAGACGAGGAGACCGGGCCCGAGGTCGACGCTGGGCAGATGACTCGTAGGCGAGGTCAAGGAGGGCGGAAGGATCCCGGGCAGGGAAATGGGGGTGGGCGACCCCGGGAACGAGGGCAGGTGGCTGTCGGGCGACGACAGGGCTGGTGGCTGCGCCGCGCGCAGGTGGACCGGTACGGCGTTGAGGTAATCCGCGTACTCGGCCGAGGTCAGCAGCGGCTGGGTCGAGAACTCGGAGAAGGAGCCCCGTGGGCTTATGCTGGGTGGCGTGTGCGTGGCCGGAGGAGGATTGACGACCGACGAATCCGAATTGGATCGGCCCCTGTCCGACCGAGATGAAGCTTGAGTGAGGACGCACGTCGCACCACCCATGCGCACGAGTTGACGTACCTGGAAGACTTGAGAGCCTTGGCAGGCACATCCCAGTTGAGCTCCTCCATATCGGTCTTGATGGTGAGCTTCATGCGCTTGGCAGCCGATAGCGGCTCGTGGGGTGTGGGCACCACGGGCGGCGAGCCAGAGGGCAGGTGCTGTACGAGCGGCGAGTAGATAGGCACCTGCTGCTTCCTCGAATGCGGTCGGGCAAAGCGTATGCCTTTCGCCGTCAAAGACTCGGAACCGTCGCTGTCCTCGTCGTCACTATCGCCTGATGACCCCTTCAGCTCCGCTTCGCCTTCACTCTCTGTGGTGGTGGACTCCCCACTTTCCGTAGATGCCTCCTCCGCAAGCACGCGCGCTCGCTCTCGGAGGATTCGGTCTACGCCGTCACCGTCCACCTCTGCGTCCACCTCTGCGCCGTCGACCGACGCAACATCGTCGCCGTCGTCGTTCTCAGCATCGCCGATTGTGCTCCGCGGCGAAAGGGGTATCTCCACGTCTTCGTCGTCTGCACACTCGCTTTCTGTTCCCGAGGCAGCGCCATCTTCGTTGGCCGGTCTCGTTGCTCTCTTTCCTCTTCTTCGCCCTCCGTGTCGTATGTCGTCCCCGACCTCGCTTCGCACGACCTCGTCTCTGTCGTCCGCCGACCTGGTTCGTTCGATCTTCTTCTTGGTCGGAGTGAGCCGTCGAATGAACGATCGACCTCGTCCGCCGCTCCCGCTGAGCTCACGCCTGAGCCCCGCGTCATCACCGCCGTCGTGGTCGACAGCGGCGCCGCTGATGCCGCTGCCGCCGCCTTCTTCTCCTTCGCTCTCCTCCCTGTCTCTCTCGCCGTCCTCGGTGCGCCGCTCGATGAGCTTGCCCTTGGAATCCTTCCATGATATCCGCTTCTTCCGCCGCTTTTCCTTCTTCTCCATGCTCCGCTCCTTGCCGCTCGACCGCTTCTTGCCAGCAGGACTGCTGCCCGTGCTACCGCCACTCGTCGTGGCATCGCGCTCCTTCTTGGGCGCGCGACTCCAGCTCTGTCGCTGCCGCGTCTGCTCCGGCGGTGACTCGGGTGGCGACTTGGACATGCGCGAGGGCAGCACCGGCGATGACTTGGAGATCGGTCGGTTGTATCCATTGCCGTGGCCCGGCACTCCTCCCTTCTCCTCTCGCGCCTCCTTGTCCTTCTCCTTTGACGATCGTCGTCGCTGGACGGGCGTGCTGATGGCTGTGACAGTGGCGCTGATGCCGCCCGGCGGCGTCGTGCCGGGCGTGGCAGCGGCACTGGCGCCTCCGTTGCCACTGCTGCCGTGGAGGTTGAGCGTGACGCTCCTGTCCTCCTTGACCAGGTGCAGCTTGAGGTAGGGCTCGACCGAGTCCCGCTTGCTCTGCTTGCGAATGGCCTTGGCGTAGAGCGTGAAGGCCTCGCGCACGTCCTGCTTCGAGTGCACCGTGATCAGGTCGCCCACGTGGTCCTCGTACTTGTGTATGGCCACGCCCTCCCCAAACTTCTCCTCGATCTTGGCCCGCAGGTGGCGGAACTTGATGTCATGCGGCACCGTCAGCACGCTGATCTCCTCCCCCAGGTAGCACTTCAACTTGACCTGTGTCCACCCGCACCACCGCGCCCACAGATTATTGATAATTTTTTCACTTTTTTTATTTACAAAATTTGAAAAAGTAAATAAAAGGATAATTAATTGTGATAAGTTCCTATTGCGAGCAAAATAAAAATGAATTAAATCAGAAGAGGAAAATAAAAGGAGAATAATTTTTTAATAAAGATGCCCAAGTGGTGGGGGTTTACCTTGTCTCCAGAAGGGCCATGTCGTTTGAACTTCTTCAAGCCGAAGCTGGCCATTCAAAACGAATCGCGGAAGGTCCCTCCCCCTTTTCCTCTTCAAGCTTGGTTGTGATTGCCGCTTGCTGCTCTCTTGACGTGCAACTTTACCTCAGGCCGCTCCTCCCCACGGCATCGATGTGGACCCTCCTCCCCTTCCACTGGCAGTTCTCTCTCCTCAAAACCGCCTGTGTGGGCCCGTCGTGTGGAAGATGAGAATCTCTCTCGTCTCTCTTGGCGTCGTCGCGCAGCACACCACGATTTGCCGTGTGCTCATTTCATTAACCGGTCCATGTCCCCTATTCGGGTCTTGCCCGACACATCCGATCTCTGGCGCCCAAAACCAATGTTAAGGTGGCGCTTGTAATTACCGCCTTGTTTGGGACAACGCGTCGCCGATCTCTCGTGCTTGAAGAGGAATTGGTTGCGCTTGCGGCAGCCGACTGTGTAATTTTAATCAGAGATAGAGAGGACCCTCGCGCAGTAGGATAAGAAGAAAAGATCATGTCGCGCTTCAGGCAGGGTTCAAAGGTACCTTGCGAGTGGTGCACGCGATAGGTCACTACCTCGTCGCCCCTCTTTCCATTTCGTTTGCTCGGGCAGGGGATGTGCGCGAGGCACGAGGCCGGTGCACTCCAAATGTTGAGTCCGGTCACGTCCTGCCCGAGCGCTTTATTGTGATTTCGATATTATATTATTTTTTTTTCTTTTATTTAATATTAATTTTAAGGGTTAGTTACTCGTGCGTGTGCCAATGGCGGTCCGTCCTCCTCTTCTTCTCACGCGTGTCTCTCGTGTTGGTCCGTCACTTCAGTTCAGGCACGTCAAGGGTCAAGTGAGCAAGCGCGAGCTGTGGTACGCCGACGTCCAGGGAGACGTGTCCGGTGAGGCCAACCCTATCGCCGTCAGCGCCAAGTTCGTCGCCGTCGCATGGCGCGCCACCGGTGGCGGCAGGTGACTCACTCCCCTTGACCCCGTGCGTGCGTTCGTGTGTGCGTGATCGTGTGCTCACACACGGCCGTTCCGTTTGTCGCGTCGTGTGCAGCGTCGGTGTTATCCCGCTCGACAAGCCCGGCAAGAGGCAGGGTGGCGTGCCCATGATCCATGCGCACACGGCTCGAGTGGTCGATCTCCACTTCAGCCCCTTCAACGACAACCTCCTGGCCACGGGCTCCGAGGACTGCTCGGTCAAGGTGTGGGAGGTGCCCGACGACCTGGCCAACGGCTCGACCCACTCCGACGCCAAGGCTCAGTTCAAGGGCCACGCCAAGCGCGTGGAGATGGTCAAGTTCCACCCGGTCGCCGACAACATCGTCGCCTCGGCCTCTGTCGACAAGACCATCCGTCTGTGGGACGTCAACGCTCAGGGTGCGTCGTTCTCGTTGTGTGCGCCGGCTTACTCTACCTAACATGTGGCGTGCGAAAACGTTTGCAGCTGAGAAGCTCTCGGGTGCGTTCCCCGACAGCGTCTTCTCCTTCGACTGGAACTACGACGGCAGCTTGATCGCCCTCACCACCAAGGACAAGAAAGTCCGCGTCTTTGACCCGCGCTCTCGCTCCGTCGTCCAAGTACGTGTTGTGTGTGTGTGTGTGTGTATGTGTGTGTACAGATGTGTGGCGTGCCTACGTTCGCAAGAGACTGACGATCTGCTGTCACACTTGTTTTGTATAGGAGGGCGCCAACCACGAGGGCGTGAAGCCCTCGCATGTGGCATGGCTCGGTGAGCTCGATAGAATCGTCACCACGGGCTTCAGCAGGATGAGGGAGCGCAAGTTCGCCATCTACGATTCGCGCGACTTGAGCAAGCCCCTCACCTCCAACACCCTCGATTCGTCGACCGGCATCGTCATTCCTCTCTACGACAATGACGCTCGCATTCTCTACCTCGCCGGCAAGGTGCCCGCTCCCTCTACACCACGTGACCTAACACGCTCGCATGGTCATCACATGCACGCGTGGTAGTGAGCGTGTGCCGTGGTTGAACGCTAACACTTGGCTCTCACTCTAGGGCGACGGCAACATCCGCGCTTACGAGATCCTCGAGACGGCCCCGCACTACTCCGAGCTGCCGGCCACCATCTCCGACGTTGCCCAGCAGGGCATTGCCATGGTACGAAGCTTCCTTTCACACTCCTTTGCGCGCGTGCAACCGCTCACCACACGTTGATGGACAGCTGCCCAAGCGTGCGTTGAACGTGATGGACTGCGAAGTGGAGCGCCTGTTCAAGCTCTCGCAGGACGACATCATCCCCGTCTCCTACGAGGTGCCCCGCAAGGTGCGTCTGCGCGACCACACCTACCGCTCGCTATGTCCCGGTTTGGATACAGCAGTAGTAGTAGGTGTTGACGTATGTGTGAAAACACCTTTGCAGACCCACAGAACATTTGCCGAGGATCTGTTCCCGCTGACCGTGGCCAACGTGCCCGCCTTGAGCGCCGAAGAGTGGCTCTCAGGCCAGACCAAGAGGCCCAACCTCATGAGCCTTGACCCCGCCAAGCGTGGTATCACACACACACACACACACCACAGCAACGGTCAGCAAACAGCATGCGCAGGACACACCACTAATCTAACGTGACCGCTCAGGTCAAACCATTACGTCGTCGAGCTCGTCGTCGTCGTCGTCGTCATCGTCGTCATCATCATCTGCCGCGCCTGTCGCTAGCACGCCCGCCAAGGAGGAGACTCCCGCGCCTGCGCCCGCCTCGACCTCCACACCCCTCTCCATTTCGGTCACTGTGCCCGCTAACACCGAAGCCGAAGTCGAGGATGACGAGGACTACGTGCGTAGATCTTCAGCGTGGCTTGTCCTGACCAGCGCATCTCGACTCACTTCAGCTAATGGTGTACGTGTGTTTGTTCGCGTGCTGCAGTACGTACCCACGACCAAGTCGATCGTGAGGCAGACTAAGTTCAGGCATCTCCTGGTCAAGCCCACTCAGCAGTCCGACTGGTACACAACACACACACACACACAACACACACACACACACCACACCACACCACACCACTACCAAGAGGGGGAAAGTAGGTACTGGAATTGCTCACCGCGTTCGTTTCTCTCTCTGGTGATGGCACAGGGTGACCAACTTGAAGGTGGAGTCGAGCGCGGCCGACGCGTCGTTGCTCAAGGCCAACGCCAAGTACTTTGCCGTGCCCTGGAAGGGTTCCGGCGGTCAGGTACGCAGGCCTCAAAGTGCACTGTCTCTTACTTTTGGAACTCAAACGCGTGCGTGTGCGCTCTTGACAGGTGGCCGTGATCCCGACCAGCTTCAAGGGCAAGCTTCCCGATAGGATCGGCACGATCGAAACCGGCAATGACGCCCTTGCCTTCGAGTTCCATCCCTACCGCGATGACCTGCTCTACGTGGGTCTTGACAACGCCACCATCCGTCTCTACAAGGTGCACTATTACTAGCGCATAATGAGCGTGTGCCGACAAGCTCCTAACCTGTTCCTTCCTTTCCCTCCGTCGTCTACCGCCACGATCACAGGTGCCCGACAATGACCTCTTCAAGCAGAAGACCAACCACACCGAGTTTGATGGCGTGCTCCGCGGTACGCCCTCAATATCTATTTCCTCTCCCTCACATTTGTTCAATCGGAACCAAGGAGCAGCCACTTACTTATGAGTGATGCTGGTGATCAACTGGCTGGCTGGCTTGCAGGTCACGGAAGGCGCATTTCGAACCTCTTCCTGCACCCGAGCTCGGGCGACATCCTCGTCTCCACCTCCATGGATCTTTCCGTCCGCCTCTGGGACATCACCGCCCTCAGCGAGCTGTCTGCCATCAAGGTACTACATGACCCTTCTTCCCTCCATAGCTTGCTCGCGTCGCTCGTGGTTGACACACGCGTGATGCTCGTCGTAATGCAGGGCGGCCACAGCGAGCAGATTCAGTCGGTGGTGTTCAATTACGACGGCGGAGTGATGGCGACTTCGGCCAAGGACCAGCGCATCCGTCTGTGGGACCCGCGCACGGGCTCCAAGATCGACGAGACCGTGGGCCACGAGACCCCCAAGGCCTCGCGTCTCGCCTGGCTGGGCAACTCCACGCGCATCCTGTCGACGGGCTTCCACAAGTCGAGCGAGCGCGAGTTCATGATCTTCGACACCAGGAACTTCTCCAAGCCTCTCACTTCGTCTCTCATCGGTAATGCCACGTCCCCCCCC
>CDFA01021441.1:0-13448 GCA_000826305.1 Acanthamoeba healyi | reverse complement strand
TATAAACATATAAAAAGGGACATGGTACAAAGGAAGGTGGGGCAAGGGGAGGCCCCTTGTCTTCGTCGTCATCAAGCTGAAGAGAGATTAGAAGAGCACGCACCACTCGTTGGGCTGGCCGTCCTCGCCCAACGGCGGCTGCTGCTGATCGTCCGAACCGACGGCGGCAGCGGCGGCGGCCACCACCGCGGCCCACCAGCTGGGCCGGCGGCCCAGGAAGCCGTCGGGCACGATGGACAGCTGGCCTCTGCCTTCGTCCGGCACCTCCACGGTGAACAGGTCCACCAACGCTGCATTGTGTGGCATCACCACGCACGCGCACGCTGATGAGACGACGGACGGGTTTTGGGATGATGGTGTGCGAGCGGAGGGTGTCGTACCAGCGTCAGTCTGGGCCCTCTGTGCGAATTCTGCATGGTGACGATCAAGACGACGACGATGGTGATGTGTCAGGTGCGATTCGTTGGTGATGCCAGCCATGTGGGAGAGAGTGTACCAGGGAAGGAGAGCTCATTGATGAGATCGGCAGGCACGACGGCCTCGAGCACGCCGCCGCCCTCGCGCTGGCTGGGCTCGTCGCGTGTGGCGCCGAGGAGGGCTCGGTAGAGGAGACCCAGCTTGCGGTCGGTGTTGCCGAACGCGAGGGTGTCGAGCAGGCGGGCAAAGTCCACAAAGTGCATCCCCCGGTCCCTGGCGCCGTTGAGCTTGACGTCGTCAAAGAGTCGCCGCACGGCCGGCTCGTTCTCGCGACCCTTCCAGCTCGGGCAGAGGTGCGTGAAGATCTGCTGAAACTCGGCTGCTGTCAGCCTCTGCCGCTTTCCCTGCCTCGTCGTCGTGCCGTCCTCATTATCTCCGTTGAGCGCAGTCTCGAGCTGTTCCTGCATTCCTTCCAGTTGTTGACGTGTGACTGACGCAACGCAAAGGTAAGGGCTTTGCACAGAGAGAGAGAGAGAGAGAGAGAGCGCACACACATACGACGTACATCTGGTGAGCTGCAGAAGGAGGAGAATCGTGTGCTCCCTGTCGTCAGCCAGCTTGGTGCCCTGCAGGATGTACTGCAGTTGGAACTTCCTCACGTTCTCGAACTTCTGTTGGAAGCTGGGCGAACGGAATGCAGCCCGCTCGGCGTTGATAACTGCAGCGCGCCATGGACGGCTCGTGTCAGTGATTCAGTCCGTAACTAGCTCAGAGTATAACGTACGTTTGGTGAGCAGCCATTGCCTGCCCTCTTCGTTTCTTTTGATGATGGCTGACTGCGGCAGGGCAGGGCCGAACGAAGGAATCCCCTCCCTATAGGAACGTCGTGTGGACAAGACAAGTTGAAGTCAGCGTCCTAACACTCGGTCTTGCGCAGAGTGCCAGCACACAGGTGCAGGCCAGTGACGCACTTGCGCGAAATCGCGATCTTGTAGCATATGTCTCCATCGACACTCTCGGGCGATACGATCACGAACACGTCTGCATGCAACGCGGACGGCTTAAGGTGTGAGCTAGCTCGCGCTCAAACGCCCAACGATCAAGAGTAACAGAAGAAGGCAAGAAGAGAGGGCCATGTACGGTTGAGCTGTGACTGTATGGAGGAAGATGAGAAAGGAGCTCCGTTGCTGGAATCGCAAAACACCACCACGACCACGTCATTGCCAATGTGTCGCTTGCGCTCGATCTACAAGATCCAAAGGGTACTCTGTATGAGCTAAACTGACAAGCAAACGGGAGAAGGGTGCAGATGACGTGTGCACGAACCTGTTGCGGATCGATGGCGGAGTAGGGCAGGTAGGTGAGAGGGTGGAACATGATCTCACGTTCCTCCTTCTCACCGAATCGCGTGTAGATAGAGTGAGTGCCCGTCGTGTTAACTGTCACCACGCGAAATGGTATTGCGTGACGGAGTCAAGAGCCGCTCGCATGGACAGGGCAAAACATAAAAGAGTGAACAGCAGGCCTGTTGCGTACTCTTGGTATCAAGACCGCCGCTGTAGCCGGTGAATCCCTGCAGCGCCACCTTGCTTCCAAGGAACTCCAAGAACTCCTCGAACGCAGGGCTAGCGTGCTCTGCGTGGTGTCGTGTCCATGAGCAGTCAGCCCTCATGAGGAAGACCCTTTGAAGGAAGAGAGAGAGAGAGAGATAAGCGTGGTGGGTACCGTTGTTATAAATCTGCAACTCATCGGTCTGGCCCTCTCTACTGTACAATACGCCAAACTTGTGGCAAAGCGATATCATGAGCTGCTCGTACCGCATCAGCCTGATCAAGTGAGTGACCAAAGTCGCGGCTGTCAGCTCGACAACGCCTGATCTGCCAAGCGATGTGTGCGTGTATGTGTGCCGTACTTTTCCTTCAGCTCATCATCAACGCGAGGTGTGAAGTTGATGGATTCGAGATTGGGTCGCTTCTTTCGCAGCGCTTGTATCTCACCACCACACTCGTCGACGTGGGCCCGCGACACGGTATCCCGCTCCCAGCCCTGCGAGATCGCGTCATCAGTTTGCAGCCACACTCGGCGAGCCGGCGGAGGATCAGCCCTAGGTAGAGGGGCAAGCGCGCGTGTACGAACACACACACCTTGTTGGAGTGGATGAGGACGTGCAGCTCTTCTGCGGGCTCTTCCCCTGCAAGAGGCGAGCACTCGACAGAGACGACCATTGGACCTGTTTGCCCATCGGGCTGCGCCTCGCTCACGTAGTTCACGTGCCCTGATGGTTTCCGATACACATAAGAGAGACGTTGCGTGAGAACGACGGAAGACCACAACCTGTGGAGCTGGCCTGTGGAGCTGTGGAATGGGAATGGCATGAAGGGAGGAGGAGAAGGAGGTCATCGTACGGTGGAGATCAAAGTAGCGCGCGTAGTTGTGGCAATAGGTCGAGTTGAAGAGGTGCTCCTCCTCCCCCTCCTCATGGGTGGGCGCGTAGTCGCTCTGCGACAGCTCGAACGCGTAGCCCGCCTCCCTCTTGAGCAGCAGCTCCTGCTCCTGCATCCCCCCCGTACCCAACACAACACAAAGATGAAAATTTATAAAGAAAATCAAATTTGAATTAAAACGGATTTGTAGATGGTGATGATTTAAACAGTTTCCCTCATGATGGGGGGGGGGAAGATAAAGTTCGTACGCTTTGGCCGGTGTCTTCCATTCCCTTCGAGAGATGAGACGAGCAGAGCTCTGGTTCGTTTGTTGTGTTTAGTTCGTTTCACGTTTTCCGGTTTTCGTTCGCCTCAGCAACCAATTAAATTTTTTATTATTTATTATTTAGCATTGTTTTTATTTTGTTAATTATTTTCCTTTGTGTAACGAAATGAAGTTCACTAGGTAGTTTCACCACAACAAGAGGAAAAGGTACGGAATGGTGGAAGAGAGGTTCCATTTCAGTTAGAGCAGCGAAGCACACTCACACGCACGCACAACACAACATCGGGACGATGAAGCGACACCAGTACGTGCCGTCGGCGACAGCTGCCGGGAGCAGCAACAGCAACAGTAGGGCGGAGAAGAGCGAAAGGAGGGACGCACCTGGCGGTGGCGGAGGAGGCGGTAGAGGGAAAGGGCGAGGTGGCGGTGGTGGGCGCGGAGGAAGGGGCGGCGGACGAGGAGGAGGCGGCCCAGCGAGAGAGGGCTGGCGGCTCGAGTTGGCCGCCATCGCGGCCGACCCGGACAAAGCCGAGCAGGATGGCGTGGTCTTCCTGCGCGAGTTCGTCCGCGTGGAGGTGGTGAAGGGCAAGGGAAGCGAGAACGCCAAACCTGACGAGAAAAGAGCGAAGACGGACGACAAAAACGAAAACGAAGACGATGCCGGGCGCGACGACCCGACGCAGCAGGGCACAGAGGAAGACATGATGAGGGGCAGGATCAAGACGCGCAGGGAGGAGGTGCTGGTGATCTACGACAAGATGCCCAAGGCCAGACGGCACATGCTTGTCCTGCCCGTGAGCGAGATCGACGGTCCCGAGTCTCTGAAACGATTCCACCTGCCCGTGCTGCGCGCCCTGCACGCCACAGCCATCAAGACCGTAGCTATGTACGTGCGCGCTCACGAAGTGACATATGAAAGCGTCTGATTCCCTTCTCTGTTTGTAACAGGCTGCAGGCCGAGGATCCTTCGTTGACGTTCCAGATCGGCTACCACGCCCTCCCATCTCTCAAGTAAGTTGTAGCCTGATTACCTGCATCATGACCGTGTGTGCATTGTGTACAATTGAACCTGATGATGGGCCTGCGCTCTTATTGTACACAGGCAGTTGCATCTGCACGTGGTGAGCCAGGACTTCGACTCACGTTGCATGAATCGCGAGCTGCGATGGAACTCCTTCACGACGCCGTTCTTCGTACCCTCCACTGGTAACAATACTGCTAGCATGTGCAGCTGATCCTCTCTCCCTCTCGCCAAATACACTCACGCTCTCTGCGTGCGCGACAATGCAGAGATGATGGCGATCATCGAGCGCGACGGCAAGTTTGACGGGGCCGAGTACAAGCGCTACCTCAAGCAGGACATCGTTTGTTTCCGCTGCCACCACAGGCCCCGATCCTTTGACGACCTCAAGCACCACATCGCCACCTGCTTGGTGCCACAGCACTCCTACTCCTCCTAGCCGCTTAGCTCAGCACCAAGTGCCAAGTGTGCCAAACAAGCACAAAATGAAGGGAGTCCCATGCCATCACTCTTTGTATCACTCCGGGTGGAAGTTGCGCCACGCACACGCACGCGCAGCACGAGGTCTGGCGCGGGAGGGGTTTGGCTATCAACACACGCACACACGCGCTACAGTGAGCGAAACAAGAATGAACAAAAAGGCGAGCGCAGCGGTGCAGCCCTACGTGGCCCCCGAGTGGGCGCAGAAGGCCGGGCTCAAGGTGGTGCCCACCCAGTTCGTGTCCCTCACTGCCTCCACCGGCCCCACCCGCCTCCACCGCTGGCACCTGCCCTCCGTCGGTGCTTCCCCCCCACAGATTTATTTTTTTTAATTCATTTTATTTTAATTGGATAAAATAAAAATAAAAATTAATTTGCTGGTGCGCGCAGATGAGAGCGTGGAGGTGTGGATCAAGCGGGACGACGAGACGGGCCTGGTCACGTCGGGCAACAAGCTCCGCAAGCTCCAGTTCCTCCTCGCCGATGCCATCCACACGGGGCACAACTGCATCGTCACCACCGGTACGGCCAGGCCGTGTTGCGCCTGTGTCCCATGTCGTGCGCTAACCGTGACGCTTGCTGTGCGGATGCGGTGGTGCGTGCGGGACGCAGGTGCGTGGCAATCGAACCACTGTCGTGCCACAGCAGCGGCCGCGCGCGAGCTGGGCATCGAGTGCCACCTCATCCTGCGGACAGACTACACCACCGACAACATTCCCATCACCGGCAACGTTGCGCTGGACATGATGATGAACGCCCAGTTGCATCTGGTGTCGGTGGCCGAGTACAATCAGGTAAGGATCGTCACTATTGCGCCACATCGGTATCCTAGTCTCACGACATGTAAACGACACCATTACACACACGCTACACCTCAATCAGGTCGGTTCGCCTCAATTGTTGAGCGACTTGGGTAAGAGGTTGGAGCAGGAGGGAAAGAAGCCCTACCTAATCCCTATCGGTGGCTCTAAGTTCGTTGCACTTCCTCTCCCCTCTTCGTTTGGTCACGTGATGGCTGTGCGTTTTGGCTGACGCTGACTTTGCCTATGTTGCAGCGAAATCGGTTCTTGGGGCTACTTGCAGGCCACCGAGGAGCTGCGGCTGCAGATGCAGGACCTCAACGTCGAGTTTGACGACATTGTCATGACCATCGGTACGCGTGCCACGATGCCCAATCGCAGTTGACTTTGTCATCTCTCGACTGACGCCGTGCTCAGGCAGCGGCGGTACCACCGGCGGATTGGCACTCGGCGTGGCGCTGAGCGGCCTGTCCTCGCGCACGAAGGTCCATGCCTTCTGCGCGTGCGACGATGACGAATACTTCTACAGAGAGATCGACCAACTGATCGCCAACATGGGCCTTGGCGATCGGTTCAAGGCGCGAGTACTACACTTCTCTCCACTCCTTGAGTGTGTGCTGCCAGTACACTGTCCACTCACCTCTGCGCACCTAGGACCTCGTCAGCATCAACGATAAGTATGTGGGCTTGGGCTACTCCATCAGCCAGAAGGAGGAGCTCGAGCTGATCATCAAGGTCGCACAGCACACCGGCGTGGTCGTGGATCCCACCTACACAGGTACAGATGGCCGTGTGCGTGCGCTAAGACAATGTCTCACTTGCTTGATTGATGACAGGTAAGGCCCTGTACGGACTCATCCACGAGATAAACAAGGACCAGGAGAAGTGGAAGGGCAGGAAGGTGCTGTTCCTCCACACCGGAGGACTGTACGACATCTACTCGCGGCTCGAGCAGCTCTCGCCCCTCTTTGCCAAGAGCCAGATACACGCCTGGCCCAGCAGCAGCGGCAGCCAGTGACCGCTCTCTGCAAGCGTGCGGGGGGCAAAGCGTTTTATGGTACAGTCAGTCGAGACACCTCCATTCGGCCATCGTCACTAAACAATGCGTCACGATCGAATAGGGAGTACTGATCATCTCCTCTCTCTCTCTCTGCAGTGGAGAGGCCGGTGAAGGTAAGCAGTGTGTGGCAAGAGCACAGCACCGAGGGTCCAAATACAGGCTACCGAGTCTCACCGCTCTCACTCACTCGTGCTCGTATTACTCGTGAGCGTGTGATCTCGACCTTGACTTCTTGCTCGTTGAGCGATGACTCGAGTGATCGCTCTTCGGCCTCTTGTTCTCCTCCTCGAGCTTTGATCGTTCCTGTTGCGCAGCGAGTCAGACGTGTCAAACATGAGTTACGACACGAACAAGACTAACAGGTTAGGTACCAGCTGCTTCTCCTCCAGTTCTTGCTTGAGCGCTTTCACTGCTGCCTCCAGCTTGGCCCTCTCCTGCGTTGGCGATGGCGCGGGCGTTAGTCCCCAGCTGTCTCGATGACGATCGATGTCGAGACGACAGGCCACGCAACAGGTACCTGATCAAGCCACATCCACTCCATTCGCTTGTTCTCGTTTTCCTGCTCGAGCCACTTGCCCTCCTTCTTGAGGTTCTCCACCTGCACGTTGAGCTCCTTGGCCAGGGCTCCAATGTCCTGCGCCTTCTCGTCGGCGCTGGCCTCGACCTCAGCCAGCACCGGAGGCGAGCCGGCTGATCAAGTTCAACCGCCTCGCGTGTGAGCTGTGTGCCTTGCCGTGTGCAGGTTGCGTGAGCCATGAGGAAGGGATCACGTACTAGAGATGGCTCGTCGCTTGACCAAATCTTGCTTGCCCAACTCCTTTGCCGTCTTCTCCCTCTTCTTCTCGCTCTTCCTGTCCTCCTTCTCTTTCTTTCGCTTCTCCTTCTCGCGTTCTCGTTCCTCTTTCTCCCTCTCCTTCTCCTTGAGTTTGATGCTCTTGCTCCGTCCCCTCCGACCCTTCTTGCCGGCCTTGCCTCCTACATCCTTCTCCTCTTCGCCATCGGACGCGTCGCTCGATTCGCCGTCGTCTTCGTCGGGGCTCGCCTTCTCTTGTTCCCGCAGCTGGCTGCTCGCTAGCTGCTGACCATCACCCAGCGGCAGGCGAGGGAGCTCCACCATCGAACCCGATGGCGATGAAGCTGGTGAGTGGTCCCTGATGTAGGCTTGCGACGTGCTCAGGTCCTCCTGTACACACACACACACACAAGTGAGAAACTTTGAGGGGAATGCACATTCGCGTTGGCTTGTACTCTGTGAGCCATGCCGCCGATCACGCTTCCGCCAGCTGGATTGCTCAACCGTCGAAGCTGGTTGAGTTCCTTCTCTGTTGGTCGCAACACGCCCAGCAGCTGTTCCTCCGCCCATGGTCCTGTCGTCGGCTCTTCTTCCTGCTGTGCCATCGGAAATAATTTCGTCAGCGACAAGCTCTGTCGGAGCGAAAATGCAGTCCCTGAGAGCAGCGTACGCTGGGATAGAGCTTGGGGAAGATGTCCTCGTAGTCGTCGAGGAACGTCTCCACGATGCCGCGCTGCGTCTCCATCCTCATGAAATCGTCCTTGGTTTCGACCTTGCGGCGGAGGATGGTGGGGGCGAAGACAACGCCCAAGTTGAGCGTGGACATCTTGTTGACCTCGGAGCGGAGTGAGAGGGCCTTGAGGAAAGTCATCAAAAAATGGAGCGTGTGTTGGTGACTCTCTGGGAGCTCCTTGATGAGCTCTATCAGCTTCTCCTTCCTCTCCGCCATGTTGGACAATTCTGAATGCGGATAGGTCACAGGTGTGGAGGCGGTTAATGAGTTCGTGCACGAGGTGATCTTGCTTCTGCTCTGTAGTCGTACCTCCAGTGTTCATCCACCGATCGTAGAGGGCAAAGGTGAGGAGCGGGTCGGGCAGCTCTCTGAGGAACTGTTTGAGCGTGGAAGCAACCGCGTGTGTGTTGGCCTTTGGGTCCATCATACGAGACGGACCTGCGCATCACTCGCTCTCGTCAGCAATCGACCACATCTTTGCCATCTTGCGCGGGTGCGGTGGTACCCGTCTCGAGCATCTCCTTCATCTCCTGGAGATCAAGGAACGAGACAGAGATGCGAAACACTCCCTCCAGGTCCAGAGCTGTGACGGGGGAGTGTTCCAGGTGAGAATAGAAAGTCCCAAATGAAGCATCTGAAGAGACAAGAGGGGCTTCCATACCATTCTCTGCAAGGTGGGTGATCAGCACGAACACTACGTAAGGGATGCCTCTGATGGCGTTATCTCGGCAGGCCAGCTCCTCTATCGGCATCCCGAACTCGACCCTCTTGGTGTGCGCTGTGGAAGGAGGTACGAGCGTGCGTAAGGCGTAGAGAGCCTAGAGAGACTGGGCTACACGCAGTGCTGTGTTTGCTAGTACGTACTTGGAGAGACTTTCTCGCTGACGGACTTGCGCCACATGAGTCGCATCTTGATCATGTCTGAGGGCTTCTTGCTCTGCTTCTCCACCTCCGGCTTCTCCAGCTCCTCGCCGCTGGTAGTGAGTTGTGCTAAGAGGGCGAGGGGAGAGCAAGGCGAGAGAGTAAACATCATCATTAACAACCTCCCCCTCTGTCATGAGCTCCAGATGGGATCGCTCACTCACCTGCACCTCCTGTTACTTCGTTGAGGCGTTCGTCTCGCGTCTTCCATATGAAGCTGGTCAGTTTCTTGGCCGTGGGCCTCTGCGAACGCGGAGGCGAGGGCGACACGCCTGAGCCCGATGATGTAAGCTGGCTACGTTCGCTGATGGTCGAGCCGCTCCCCGGGTTCGTGATCATGCTGCCTCCGCCCGATGCTCCGGCGTTGCGAGGGCTGATGAGGCTACCTCCTCGTGGGCTCGTGTGGGGTTCTACCACCACCTGATCCAAGGCGAACCAACCCTTCTTGTTGTAGTACGTGCCGTAGGCCTTCCCCACCGCCTCGATCTCGCTCACCATCACCACCTCGCCTTTCCTGAAGCACAGCGCGCCTACATCCGGCGATTGCACATCGTCGATGGCTCGTACTCGTAGATTGACGTGTATGGTTTTCTTTTGCGCCTCTAGCGACATCTTCGCCTATTGCTATCCACAAGAGTTATCTCACTCCACCAAACCTTCTTTCTCCCTACAGTTCTAAAAGATCTTTTCTTCTTCCCCCGTTCGAGTGTGTGGTTCCCTTTCCCTTCTCTCGCCTTGTTCGTTGCCTTCTTCGAATACCAGCGAGCCAAAACGGACTGAACACTTCCGCTCCATCATCCCCCCAAGCACGAGGTCTTGCCAAAAAGCCAAGAGCCACAGATTTCCTTTTATCCAACAGTCAGCACTTACCTTTTCGAGATAAATCGCGTATTTACGATTTGTTGTCGACCCAGCTAAGTTTACTGTTCAACGGTCACAGCCACATCTTCAACAACCACGAACACGAACAGTCAACAACACAGCAAGCCTGTGTGGCACTTGACAGAGGGAAAAAGAGAGCCGGATCGAAGCAGATTAGGTCGAGGAGAAGAGGAGGGAGGAAAACATGATGGGACACCAGAAACGACCGCGCGCGTTGTCAGCCAGGATGGCCTCGCCCGCTTCCAACACAATCCAGCTCTTGGCCAGGAGCGGTGACGTGGGGGACCTTAAGCGGTACCTCGCCGAGACGCCAGACGATTGCCGGGGGGTCGACAAGCACGGCCAGAGTACGCTCCACATCTCCCTCCTCCCCTCCTTCCTCGCCCTAAGGCGTCCCTCCGCTCCTCAACTACTGCCTTGCTGGTGACCAAGACCAGCTCTTTGCCCGTCACAGTCAGAATATTCATTTTTTTTTATATTTAAGAATTCATTTTATTTATTTGGGTAATTGCTGAGCCGGCCAGCACCGCGCCTCGTGATCGTGATTTATGATGCAGGTATGCTACACTTGGCCGTGGAGGAGGGGCACACGGACATGTGTTTGTACCTCATCGAGAAGAAGAAGGTAGAGGTAAATGCGCGCGACCAATACGGATGGACGCCGCTGCACGTACGCGCCTCTCAGACACTGAGAGATGGATAATGCGTCTCCCTTGCCCCCTAAGCGCACCGATGCTCACTGGAACGGCGGGTAGGTTGCGTGCTCGAGGGGCGATTGCCGGTTGGTGGCTGTCTTGCTCGCCACCAATCAGTGCGATGTCACACTCAAGACCGTGGAGGGCTCCACTGTGCTGCACTACTTTGTGCGCAAGGAACCGCAGAAGGGGAGGGTTTGGGGTCAAGACAGCTACTTTGTGCTCATCAAGAAGATCATTGGTACGCACTGTAGCTAGCCGCGCTCTGCAAGAACCTGTGATTGATGGCGCCACTACAGACAGCGGATGCAACCCAGACGCTCAGAACGTCAACGGAGAGACAGCTATGCACGCAGCAGCAAGCGCGGGGAAGACACCAGTGGTGATGTACCTTAGCCGACTCAATGTCGACATTGACACAACCAACAAGTAAGTGCGCCGCATAACTGCCCATCTATCTACATTCTCATATCAACTCCTGGTGCGCGTGATGGATCAGGTTTGGCGAAACGTGCCTTCACATCGCTGGTATGACCTTTCTCTCCTTAAATGCTCTTGTAGTCTTAGACTAAGAAGAGGCCTTCCTCTGTGGTCACATCTCAGCTCGAAGAGGGGACGTTGAGATGGTGCAAGCGCTGCTGGCCCTCGGAGTGGATGCCAGTGTTCAGGGAGAGAACGGGACAGCCCTCCAGGTTGCCGAGAAGTTCGGCTTCGATGAAGTTTGCCAGATCCTCACGGGTAAACTGCTTCTTGTTCAGCGCTATTGTTTACAACCTGAGTAAGTCTCATGTGGAGTGTGGTCATGCAGAGACGGAGCCAATGACTCTTTCGGTACAGAATGAACATATAAACCTGGTGATGGAGCAGGCTCGGGAAACAGGCAAGCTTGACCTGTCCAACCTGAACCTCCTCGCCATTCCACCAGAAACCTTCGACATCACAAACCTTGTTGAGTTGGATCTCTCGCACAACGCCATCCCATGCGTCCCATCCACCATCAACCGACTGACCGCCCTCAGGTCGCTCAAGCTCGACGGCAATCGGCTCACAGAGTTGCCCAGGTTCTCCACTTCCTCCTCGCTGGGCGAAACGCAAACACTGACCTCAACACTTTGTACTAACATCAGGGAGTTGGGCGAGATGGGCTGGCTCGAAGAGCTGTCCCTCACACTCAATTCTGATCTGGCTCCAGAGCAAAAGCGGAAGATGCGCGAGGGTCTTCCCATCTTGCTGGACTACCTCCGATGTGGTTCATCTGGATTCAAGAGCGTGAGATGTAAGTATTGATGCTCTCCACCTATTCTCCACACGACCCGGTGAGAGCGGCGGACTCTGATGATATTGTATCTTTAGCTTCGATGACGTCAAGCAGGCGAGGCAGCGTGGGTGAGCCAATACTCGACCTCAAGCTGGAGACTCCAGCAGAGGAGCGGCTCATGCGAGCGCTCGAGGAGCGCGAAAAGATCCTTGCCAAGAAGGAACGAAAACTGAACGAGACCATTGCACTCCTGCAGGAAAAGAGCGAGGTGAGTAGATTGCCTCAACACGCTAACGTGTTTCCTCACCGTGTGCTCAAGGCTTAACACGTACATTTACAGAGCACCAGGGCGATGCTCGAGGAGATCAAGACGAGAGAGGGGAGGTTACACGCAAGGGAGCACAGCAAGCGGTCGCTCAGGAAGAAGCGACACTCGGCTGATACGCCACACTCGGTATCAGCGCCGTTTCTCCCGATTCCAATGATGCGGTTCGACCATACCCCCAGCCCACACCCTGAGGAGTCCCTGAAAGACGAAGATAAGATTAAGGTATTTGATCGATTTGATCTCTCCCTCTTATCGCACACTCATCGACCTTGCGTGATCGTTCAGATTGGCGAGGTCGCTGGGGTGAGAGTGGCACTGGACGACGAAAAGCAGGGAGGGCTTGATCAACAGAGCCTTCTCTACCTCTCCACACCACAACACAGTACGACCTTCTTCTTAGGTTTAGTGAATGTGGAAGCATGTCTCACCCTTGGCTGTAAATGCAGGCCTGACACTGACGCTGGAGCAGTGGAATGCGTTGGTGAAGCTCATGTCCACTGTGGATCAGCCATCAATCGGCCGGCCATCCGCGACCAACCAAGCCCTAGTCGAGCCACCAGCACGTCACTCACTCGAAGTGCCCAACGTGGTCACCACGACCTATGCCGAATGAATGAATCCACACTACACCTGAACTTCACCGAACTAATGATCGTCCCATAATCGTCGTGACTCGGTGCTCAGGGTAAGTTCTTGTAGGGCCACGGCAGAGGTGGCTGAGACAGAAGCCGCCGCCAGTGGTTGGAGTGCGAGAAAACTTGCCCTTCCTGTTTCTCATACAATACCCGTCTGCAAATGATGGGCCGCTGATTTGGAAGGGCTTTGCTTGGAGCCATAAGCCAATCGGTCCTCGCACTGGGAGTTCGATCCTCCCCGATGGCAAACCTCATCTTTTTAGTTCTGAAGTTCCTTCTTCTTCATCGTTCACCAGTCTGAGCCTTGTTGTGTAGACGAATGACGAATGCAATCGCTTGCTGATGTCTTCTTTGTTCAAGTTGCGTTCTCTTTGGCCTTACTGTTCCTTATGACCTGGAGAGGGGTAGTGGACGTGGCAGGAGAACAGGAAGTGGCTGGTGGGAGCGTCGTTGGGACGGATGACGTAGTTGAGGTGCTTGGGTGGTACGCCGTAGGGCGGCCTGAAGACGATTTCCATGTCCAGCAAGAGATCGTCGCACTCGCCCATCGACGGCAACGAGTCCAGCGCCAGATCCCAAACGCCGTCTCCCTCGTCCATCAGGCGTGCCTCGGCCTCGCCAGGCAGTTTGACCTTGACCTCCTCTACGCAGGTGCACACCTCGTTCTTGCGACCGCCGCCCAGGCGCAGCGCCCACTTGCCGTTGGGCTGGAGGTT
>CDFA01021440.1:0-13437 GCA_000826305.1 Acanthamoeba healyi | reverse complement strand
TATAAACATATAAAAAGGGACATGGTACAAAGGAAGGTGGGGCAAGGGGAGGCCCCTTGTCTTCGTCGTCATCAAGCTGAAGAGAGATTAGAAGAGCACGCACCACTCGTTGGGCTGGCCGTCCTCGCCCAACGGCGGCTGCTGCTGATCGTCCGAACCGACGGCGGCAGCGGCGGCGGCCACCACCGCGGCCCACCAGCTGGGCCGGCGGCCCAGGAAGCCGTCGGGCACGATGGACAGCTGGCCTCTGCCTTCGTCCGGCACCTCCACGGTGAACAGGTCCACCAACGCTGCATTGTGTGGCATCACCACGCACGCGCACGCTGATGAGACGACGGACGGGTTTTGGGATGATGGTGTGCGAGCGGAGGGTGTCGTACCAGCGTCAGTCTGGGCCCTCTGTGCGAATTCTGCATGGTGACGATCAAGACGACGACGATGGTGATGTGTCAGGTGCGATTCGTTGGTGATGCCAGCCATGTGGGAGAGAGTGTACCAGGGAAGGAGAGCTCATTGATGAGATCGGCAGGCACGACGGCCTCGAGCACGCCGCCGCCCTCGCGCTGGCTGGGCTCGTCGCGTGTGGCGCCGAGGAGGGCTCGGTAGAGGAGACCCAGCTTGCGGTCGGTGTTGCCGAACGCGAGGGTGTCGAGCAGGCGGGCAAAGTCCACAAAGTGCATCCCCCGGTCCCTGGCGCCGTTGAGCTTGACGTCGTCAAAGAGTCGCCGCACGGCCGGCTCGTTCTCGCGACCCTTCCAGCTCGGGCAGAGGTGCGTGAAGATCTGCTGAAACTCGGCTGCTGTCAGCCTCTGCCGCTTTCCCTGCCTCGTCGTCGTGCCGTCCTCATTATCTCCGTTGAGCGCAGTCTCGAGCTGTTCCTGCATTCCTTCCAGTTGTTGACGTGTGACTGACGCAACGCAAAGGTAAGGGCTTTGCACAGAGAGAGAGAGAGAGAGAGAGAGCGCACACACATACGACGTACATCTGGTGAGCTGCAGAAGGAGGAGAATCGTGTGCTCCCTGTCGTCAGCCAGCTTGGTGCCCTGCAGGATGTACTGCAGTTGGAACTTCCTCACGTTCTCGAACTTCTGTTGGAAGCTGGGCGAACGGAATGCAGCCCGCTCGGCGTTGATAACTGCAGCGCGCCATGGACGGCTCGTGTCAGTGATTCAGTCCGTAACTAGCTCAGAGTATAACGTACGTTTGGTGAGCAGCCATTGCCTGCCCTCTTCGTTTCTTTTGATGATGGCTGACTGCGGCAGGGCAGGGCCGAACGAAGGAATCCCCTCCCTATAGGAACGTCGTGTGGACAAGACAAGTTGAAGTCAGCGTCCTAACACTCGGTCTTGCGCAGAGTGCCAGCACACAGGTGCAGGCCAGTGACGCACTTGCGCGAAATCGCGATCTTGTAGCATATGTCTCCATCGACACTCTCGGGCGATACGATCACGAACACGTCTGCATGCAACGCGGACGGCTTAAGGTGTGAGCTAGCTCGCGCTCAAACGCCCAACGATCAAGAGTAACAGAAGAAGGCAAGAAGAGAGGGCCATGTACGGTTGAGCTGTGACTGTATGGAGGAAGATGAGAAAGGAGCTCCGTTGCTGGAATCGCAAAACACCACCACGACCACGTCATTGCCAATGTGTCGCTTGCGCTCGATCTACAAGATCCAAAGGGTACTCTGTATGAGCTAAACTGACAAGCAAACGGGAGAAGGGTGCAGATGACGTGTGCACGAACCTGTTGCGGATCGATGGCGGAGTAGGGCAGGTAGGTGAGAGGGTGGAACATGATCTCACGTTCCTCCTTCTCACCGAATCGCGTGTAGATAGAGTGAGTGCCCGTCGTGTTAACTGTCACCACGCGAAATGGTATTGCGTGACGGAGTCAAGAGCCGCTCGCATGGACAGGGCAAAACATAAAAGAGTGAACAGCAGGCCTGTTGCGTACTCTTGGTATCAAGACCGCCGCTGTAGCCGGTGAATCCCTGCAGCGCCACCTTGCTTCCAAGGAACTCCAAGAACTCCTCGAACGCAGGGCTAGCGTGCTCTGCGTGGTGTCGTGTCCATGAGCAGTCAGCCCTCATGAGGAAGACCCTTTGAAGGAAGAGAGAGAGAGAGAGATAAGCGTGGTGGGTACCGTTGTTATAAATCTGCAACTCATCGGTCTGGCCCTCTCTACTGTACAATACGCCAAACTTGTGGCAAAGCGATATCATGAGCTGCTCGTACCGCATCAGCCTGATCAAGTGAGTGACCAAAGTCGCGGCTGTCAGCTCGACAACGCCTGATCTGCCAAGCGATGTGTGCGTGTATGTGTGCCGTACTTTTCCTTCAGCTCATCATCAACGCGAGGTGTGAAGTTGATGGATTCGAGATTGGGTCGCTTCTTTCGCAGCGCTTGTATCTCACCACCACACTCGTCGACGTGGGCCCGCGACACGGTATCCCGCTCCCAGCCCTGCGAGATCGCGTCATCAGTTTGCAGCCACACTCGGCGAGCCGGCGGAGGATCAGCCCTAGGTAGAGGGGCAAGCGCGCGTGTACGAACACACACACCTTGTTGGAGTGGATGAGGACGTGCAGCTCTTCTGCGGGCTCTTCCCCTGCAAGAGGCGAGCACTCGACAGAGACGACCATTGGACCTGTTTGCCCATCGGGCTGCGCCTCGCTCACGTAGTTCACGTGCCCTGATGGTTTCCGATACACATAAGAGAGACGTTGCGTGAGAACGACGGAAGACCACAACCTGTGGAGCTGGCCTGTGGAGCTGTGGAATGGGAATGGCATGAAGGGAGGAGGAGAAGGAGGTCATCGTACGGTGGAGATCAAAGTAGCGCGCGTAGTTGTGGCAATAGGTCGAGTTGAAGAGGTGCTCCTCCTCCCCCTCCTCATGGGTGGGCGCGTAGTCGCTCTGCGACAGCTCGAACGCGTAGCCCGCCTCCCTCTTGAGCAGCAGCTCCTGCTCCTGCATCCCCCCCGTACCCAACACAACACAAAGATGAAAATTTATAAAGAAAATCAAATTTGAATTAAAACGGATTTGTAGATGGTGATGATTTAAACAGTTTCCCTCATGATGGGGGGGGGGAAGATAAAGTTCGTACGCTTTGGCCGGTGTCTTCCATTCCCTTCGAGAGATGAGACGAGCAGAGCTCTGGTTCGTTTGTTGTGTTTAGTTCGTTTCACGTTTTCCGGTTTTCGTTCGCCTCAGCAACCAATTAAATTTTTTATTATTTATTATTTAGCATTGTTTTTATTTTGTTAATTATTTTCCTTTGTGTAACGAAATGAAGTTCACTAGGTAGTTTCACCACAACAAGAGGAAAAGGTACGGAATGGTGGAAGAGAGGTTCCATTTCAGTTAGAGCAGCGAAGCACACTCACACGCACGCACAACACAACATCGGGACGATGAAGCGACACCAGTACGTGCCGTCGGCGACAGCTGCCGGGAGCAGCAACAGCAACAGTAGGGCGGAGAAGAGCGAAAGGAGGGACGCACCTGGCGGTGGCGGAGGAGGCGGTAGAGGGAAAGGGCGAGGTGGCGGTGGTGGGCGCGGAGGAAGGGGCGGCGGACGAGGAGGAGGCGGCCCAGCGAGAGAGGGCTGGCGGCTCGAGTTGGCCGCCATCGCGGCCGACCCGGACAAAGCCGAGCAGGATGGCGTGGTCTTCCTGCGCGAGTTCGTCCGCGTGGAGGTGGTGAAGGGCAAGGGAAGCGAGAACGCCAAACCTGACGAGAAAAGAGCGAAGACGGACGACAAAAACGAAAACGAAGACGATGCCGGGCGCGACGACCCGACGCAGCAGGGCACAGAGGAAGACATGATGAGGGGCAGGATCAAGACGCGCAGGGAGGAGGTGCTGGTGATCTACGACAAGATGCCCAAGGCCAGACGGCACATGCTTGTCCTGCCCGTGAGCGAGATCGACGGTCCCGAGTCTCTGAAACGATTCCACCTGCCCGTGCTGCGCGCCCTGCACGCCACAGCCATCAAGACCGTAGCTATGTACGTGCGCGCTCACGAAGTGACATATGAAAGCGTCTGATTCCCTTCTCTGTTTGTAACAGGCTGCAGGCCGAGGATCCTTCGTTGACGTTCCAGATCGGCTACCACGCCCTCCCATCTCTCAAGTAAGTTGTAGCCTGATTACCTGCATCATGACCGTGTGTGCATTGTGTACAATTGAACCTGATGATGGGCCTGCGCTCTTATTGTACACAGGCAGTTGCATCTGCACGTGGTGAGCCAGGACTTCGACTCACGTTGCATGAATCGCGAGCTGCGATGGAACTCCTTCACGACGCCGTTCTTCGTACCCTCCACTGGTAACAATACTGCTAGCATGTGCAGCTGATCCTCTCTCCCTCTCGCCAAATACACTCACGCTCTCTGCGTGCGCGACAATGCAGAGATGATGGCGATCATCGAGCGCGACGGCAAGTTTGACGGGGCCGAGTACAAGCGCTACCTCAAGCAGGACATCGTTTGTTTCCGCTGCCACCACAGGCCCCGATCCTTTGACGACCTCAAGCACCACATCGCCACCTGCTTGGTGCCACAGCACTCCTACTCCTCCTAGCCGCTTAGCTCAGCACCAAGTGCCAAGTGTGCCAAACAAGCACAAAATGAAGGGAGTCCCATGCCATCACTCTTTGTATCACTCCGGGTGGAAGTTGCGCCACGCACACGCACGCGCAGCACGAGGTCTGGCGCGGGAGGGGTTTGGCTATCAACACACGCACACACGCGCTACAGTGAGCGAAACAAGAATGAACAAAAAGGCGAGCGCAGCGGTGCAGCCCTACGTGGCCCCCGAGTGGGCGCAGAAGGCCGGGCTCAAGGTGGTGCCCACCCAGTTCGTGTCCCTCACTGCCTCCACCGGCCCCACCCGCCTCCACCGCTGGCACCTGCCCTCCGTCGGTGCTTCCCCCCCACAGATTTATTTTTTTTAATTCATTTTATTTTAATTGGATAAAATAAAAATAAAAATTAATTTGCTGGTGCGCGCAGATGAGAGCGTGGAGGTGTGGATCAAGCGGGACGACGAGACGGGCCTGGTCACGTCGGGCAACAAGCTCCGCAAGCTCCAGTTCCTCCTCGCCGATGCCATCCACACGGGGCACAACTGCATCGTCACCACCGGTACGGCCAGGCCGTGTTGCGCCTGTGTCCCATGTCGTGCGCTAACCGTGACGCTTGCTGTGCGGATGCGGTGGTGCGTGCGGGACGCAGGTGCGTGGCAATCGAACCACTGTCGTGCCACAGCAGCGGCCGCGCGCGAGCTGGGCATCGAGTGCCACCTCATCCTGCGGACAGACTACACCACCGACAACATTCCCATCACCGGCAACGTTGCGCTGGACATGATGATGAACGCCCAGTTGCATCTGGTGTCGGTGGCCGAGTACAATCAGGTAAGGATCGTCACTATTGCGCCACATCGGTATCCTAGTCTCACGACATGTAAACGACACCATTACACACACGCTACACCTCAATCAGGTCGGTTCGCCTCAATTGTTGAGCGACTTGGGTAAGAGGTTGGAGCAGGAGGGAAAGAAGCCCTACCTAATCCCTATCGGTGGCTCTAAGTTCGTTGCACTTCCTCTCCCCTCTTCGTTTGGTCACGTGATGGCTGTGCGTTTTGGCTGACGCTGACTTTGCCTATGTTGCAGCGAAATCGGTTCTTGGGGCTACTTGCAGGCCACCGAGGAGCTGCGGCTGCAGATGCAGGACCTCAACGTCGAGTTTGACGACATTGTCATGACCATCGGTACGCGTGCCACGATGCCCAATCGCAGTTGACTTTGTCATCTCTCGACTGACGCCGTGCTCAGGCAGCGGCGGTACCACCGGCGGATTGGCACTCGGCGTGGCGCTGAGCGGCCTGTCCTCGCGCACGAAGGTCCATGCCTTCTGCGCGTGCGACGATGACGAATACTTCTACAGAGAGATCGACCAACTGATCGCCAACATGGGCCTTGGCGATCGGTTCAAGGCGCGAGTACTACACTTCTCTCCACTCCTTGAGTGTGTGCTGCCAGTACACTGTCCACTCACCTCTGCGCACCTAGGACCTCGTCAGCATCAACGATAAGTATGTGGGCTTGGGCTACTCCATCAGCCAGAAGGAGGAGCTCGAGCTGATCATCAAGGTCGCACAGCACACCGGCGTGGTCGTGGATCCCACCTACACAGGTACAGATGGCCGTGTGCGTGCGCTAAGACAATGTCTCACTTGCTTGATTGATGACAGGTAAGGCCCTGTACGGACTCATCCACGAGATAAACAAGGACCAGGAGAAGTGGAAGGGCAGGAAGGTGCTGTTCCTCCACACCGGAGGACTGTACGACATCTACTCGCGGCTCGAGCAGCTCTCGCCCCTCTTTGCCAAGAGCCAGATACACGCCTGGCCCAGCAGCAGCGGCAGCCAGTGACCGCTCTCTGCAAGCGTGCGGGGGGCAAAGCGTTTTATGGTACAGTCAGTCGAGACACCTCCATTCGGCCATCGTCACTAAACAATGCGTCACGATCGAATAGGGAGTACTGATCATCTCCTCTCTCTCTCTCTGCAGTGGAGAGGCCGGTGAAGGTAAGCAGTGTGTGGCAAGAGCACAGCACCGAGGGTCCAAATACAGGCTACCGAGTCTCACCGCTCTCACTCACTCGTGCTCGTATTACTCGTGAGCGTGTGATCTCGACCTTGACTTCTTGCTCGTTGAGCGATGACTCGAGTGATCGCTCTTCGGCCTCTTGTTCTCCTCCTCGAGCTTTGATCGTTCCTGTTGCGCAGCGAGTCAGACGTGTCAAACATGAGTTACGACACGAACAAGACTAACAGGTTAGGTACCAGCTGCTTCTCCTCCAGTTCTTGCTTGAGCGCTTTCACTGCTGCCTCCAGCTTGGCCCTCTCCTGCGTTGGCGATGGCGCGGGCGTTAGTCCCCAGCTGTCTCGATGACGATCGATGTCGAGACGACAGGCCACGCAACAGGTACCTGATCAAGCCACATCCACTCCATTCGCTTGTTCTCGTTTTCCTGCTCGAGCCACTTGCCCTCCTTCTTGAGGTTCTCCACCTGCACGTTGAGCTCCTTGGCCAGGGCTCCAATGTCCTGCGCCTTCTCGTCGGCGCTGGCCTCGACCTCAGCCAGCACCGGAGGCGAGCCGGCTGATCAAGTTCAACCGCCTCGCGTGTGAGCTGTGTGCCTTGCCGTGTGCAGGTTGCGTGAGCCATGAGGAAGGGATCACGTACTAGAGATGGCTCGTCGCTTGACCAAATCTTGCTTGCCCAACTCCTTTGCCGTCTTCTCCCTCTTCTTCTCGCTCTTCCTGTCCTCCTTCTCTTTCTTTCGCTTCTCCTTCTCGCGTTCTCGTTCCTCTTTCTCCCTCTCCTTCTCCTTGAGTTTGATGCTCTTGCTCCGTCCCCTCCGACCCTTCTTGCCGGCCTTGCCTCCTACATCCTTCTCCTCTTCGCCATCGGACGCGTCGCTCGATTCGCCGTCGTCTTCGTCGGGGCTCGCCTTCTCTTGTTCCCGCAGCTGGCTGCTCGCTAGCTGCTGACCATCACCCAGCGGCAGGCGAGGGAGCTCCACCATCGAACCCGATGGCGATGAAGCTGGTGAGTGGTCCCTGATGTAGGCTTGCGACGTGCTCAGGTCCTCCTGTACACACACACACACACAAGTGAGAAACTTTGAGGGGAATGCACATTCGCGTTGGCTTGTACTCTGTGAGCCATGCCGCCGATCACGCTTCCGCCAGCTGGATTGCTCAACCGTCGAAGCTGGTTGAGTTCCTTCTCTGTTGGTCGCAACACGCCCAGCAGCTGTTCCTCCGCCCATGGTCCTGTCGTCGGCTCTTCTTCCTGCTGTGCCATCGGAAATAATTTCGTCAGCGACAAGCTCTGTCGGAGCGAAAATGCAGTCCCTGAGAGCAGCGTACGCTGGGATAGAGCTTGGGGAAGATGTCCTCGTAGTCGTCGAGGAACGTCTCCACGATGCCGCGCTGCGTCTCCATCCTCATGAAATCGTCCTTGGTTTCGACCTTGCGGCGGAGGATGGTGGGGGCGAAGACAACGCCCAAGTTGAGCGTGGACATCTTGTTGACCTCGGAGCGGAGTGAGAGGGCCTTGAGGAAAGTCATCAAAAAATGGAGCGTGTGTTGGTGACTCTCTGGGAGCTCCTTGATGAGCTCTATCAGCTTCTCCTTCCTCTCCGCCATGTTGGACAATTCTGAATGCGGATAGGTCACAGGTGTGGAGGCGGTTAATGAGTTCGTGCACGAGGTGATCTTGCTTCTGCTCTGTAGTCGTACCTCCAGTGTTCATCCACCGATCGTAGAGGGCAAAGGTGAGGAGCGGGTCGGGCAGCTCTCTGAGGAACTGTTTGAGCGTGGAAGCAACCGCGTGTGTGTTGGCCTTTGGGTCCATCATACGAGACGGACCTGCGCATCACTCGCTCTCGTCAGCAATCGACCACATCTTTGCCATCTTGCGCGGGTGCGGTGGTACCCGTCTCGAGCATCTCCTTCATCTCCTGGAGATCAAGGAACGAGACAGAGATGCGAAACACTCCCTCCAGGTCCAGAGCTGTGACGGGGGAGTGTTCCAGGTGAGAATAGAAAGTCCCAAATGAAGCATCTGAAGAGACAAGAGGGGCTTCCATACCATTCTCTGCAAGGTGGGTGATCAGCACGAACACTACGTAAGGGATGCCTCTGATGGCGTTATCTCGGCAGGCCAGCTCCTCTATCGGCATCCCGAACTCGACCCTCTTGGTGTGCGCTGTGGAAGGAGGTACGAGCGTGCGTAAGGCGTAGAGAGCCTAGAGAGACTGGGCTACACGCAGTGCTGTGTTTGCTAGTACGTACTTGGAGAGACTTTCTCGCTGACGGACTTGCGCCACATGAGTCGCATCTTGATCATGTCTGAGGGCTTCTTGCTCTGCTTCTCCACCTCCGGCTTCTCCAGCTCCTCGCCGCTGGTAGTGAGTTGTGCTAAGAGGGCGAGGGGAGAGCAAGGCGAGAGAGTAAACATCATCATTAACAACCTCCCCCTCTGTCATGAGCTCCAGATGGGATCGCTCACTCACCTGCACCTCCTGTTACTTCGTTGAGGCGTTCGTCTCGCGTCTTCCATATGAAGCTGGTCAGTTTCTTGGCCGTGGGCCTCTGCGAACGCGGAGGCGAGGGCGACACGCCTGAGCCCGATGATGTAAGCTGGCTACGTTCGCTGATGGTCGAGCCGCTCCCCGGGTTCGTGATCATGCTGCCTCCGCCCGATGCTCCGGCGTTGCGAGGGCTGATGAGGCTACCTCCTCGTGGGCTCGTGTGGGGTTCTACCACCACCTGATCCAAGGCGAACCAACCCTTCTTGTTGTAGTACGTGCCGTAGGCCTTCCCCACCGCCTCGATCTCGCTCACCATCACCACCTCGCCTTTCCTGAAGCACAGCGCGCCTACATCCGGCGATTGCACATCGTCGATGGCTCGTACTCGTAGATTGACGTGTATGGTTTTCTTTTGCGCCTCTAGCGACATCTTCGCCTATTGCTATCCACAAGAGTTATCTCACTCCACCAAACCTTCTTTCTCCCTACAGTTCTAAAAGATCTTTTCTTCTTCCCCCGTTCGAGTGTGTGGTTCCCTTTCCCTTCTCTCGCCTTGTTCGTTGCCTTCTTCGAATACCAGCGAGCCAAAACGGACTGAACACTTCCGCTCCATCATCCCCCCAAGCACGAGGTCTTGCCAAAAAGCCAAGAGCCACAGATTTCCTTTTATCCAACAGTCAGCACTTACCTTTTCGAGATAAATCGCGTATTTACGATTTGTTGTCGACCCAGCTAAGTTTACTGTTCAACGGTCACAGCCACATCTTCAACAACCACGAACACGAACAGTCAACAACACAGCAAGCCTGTGTGGCACTTGACAGAGGGAAAAAGAGAGCCGGATCGAAGCAGATTAGGTCGAGGAGAAGAGGAGGGAGGAAAACATGATGGGACACCAGAAACGACCGCGCGCGTTGTCAGCCAGGATGGCCTCGCCCGCTTCCAACACAATCCAGCTCTTGGCCAGGAGCGGTGACGTGGGGGACCTTAAGCGGTACCTCGCCGAGACGCCAGACGATTGCCGGGGGGTCGACAAGCACGGCCAGAGTACGCTCCACATCTCCCTCCTCCCCTCCTTCCTCGCCCTAAGGCGTCCCTCCGCTCCTCAACTACTGCCTTGCTGGTGACCAAGACCAGCTCTTTGCCCGTCACAGTCAGAATATTCATTTTTTTTTATATTTAAGAATTCATTTTATTTATTTGGGTAATTGCTGAGCCGGCCAGCACCGCGCCTCGTGATCGTGATTTATGATGCAGGTATGCTACACTTGGCCGTGGAGGAGGGGCACACGGACATGTGTTTGTACCTCATCGAGAAGAAGAAGGTAGAGGTAAATGCGCGCGACCAATACGGATGGACGCCGCTGCACGTACGCGCCTCTCAGACACTGAGAGATGGATAATGCGTCTCCCTTGCCCCCTAAGCGCACCGATGCTCACTGGAACGGCGGGTAGGTTGCGTGCTCGAGGGGCGATTGCCGGTTGGTGGCTGTCTTGCTCGCCACCAATCAGTGCGATGTCACACTCAAGACCGTGGAGGGCTCCACTGTGCTGCACTACTTTGTGCGCAAGGAACCGCAGAAGGGGAGGGTTTGGGGTCAAGACAGCTACTTTGTGCTCATCAAGAAGATCATTGGTACGCACTGTAGCTAGCCGCGCTCTGCAAGAACCTGTGATTGATGGCGCCACTACAGACAGCGGATGCAACCCAGACGCTCAGAACGTCAACGGAGAGACAGCTATGCACGCAGCAGCAAGCGCGGGGAAGACACCAGTGGTGATGTACCTTAGCCGACTCAATGTCGACATTGACACAACCAACAAGTAAGTGCGCCGCATAACTGCCCATCTATCTACATTCTCATATCAACTCCTGGTGCGCGTGATGGATCAGGTTTGGCGAAACGTGCCTTCACATCGCTGGTATGACCTTTCTCTCCTTAAATGCTCTTGTAGTCTTAGACTAAGAAGAGGCCTTCCTCTGTGGTCACATCTCAGCTCGAAGAGGGGACGTTGAGATGGTGCAAGCGCTGCTGGCCCTCGGAGTGGATGCCAGTGTTCAGGGAGAGAACGGGACAGCCCTCCAGGTTGCCGAGAAGTTCGGCTTCGATGAAGTTTGCCAGATCCTCACGGGTAAACTGCTTCTTGTTCAGCGCTATTGTTTACAACCTGAGTAAGTCTCATGTGGAGTGTGGTCATGCAGAGACGGAGCCAATGACTCTTTCGGTACAGAATGAACATATAAACCTGGTGATGGAGCAGGCTCGGGAAACAGGCAAGCTTGACCTGTCCAACCTGAACCTCCTCGCCATTCCACCAGAAACCTTCGACATCACAAACCTTGTTGAGTTGGATCTCTCGCACAACGCCATCCCATGCGTCCCATCCACCATCAACCGACTGACCGCCCTCAGGTCGCTCAAGCTCGACGGCAATCGGCTCACAGAGTTGCCCAGGTTCTCCACTTCCTCCTCGCTGGGCGAAACGCAAACACTGACCTCAACACTTTGTACTAACATCAGGGAGTTGGGCGAGATGGGCTGGCTCGAAGAGCTGTCCCTCACACTCAATTCTGATCTGGCTCCAGAGCAAAAGCGGAAGATGCGCGAGGGTCTTCCCATCTTGCTGGACTACCTCCGATGTGGTTCATCTGGATTCAAGAGCGTGAGATGTAAGTATTGATGCTCTCCACCTATTCTCCACACGACCCGGTGAGAGCGGCGGACTCTGATGATATTGTATCTTTAGCTTCGATGACGTCAAGCAGGCGAGGCAGCGTGGGTGAGCCAATACTCGACCTCAAGCTGGAGACTCCAGCAGAGGAGCGGCTCATGCGAGCGCTCGAGGAGCGCGAAAAGATCCTTGCCAAGAAGGAACGAAAACTGAACGAGACCATTGCACTCCTGCAGGAAAAGAGCGAGGTGAGTAGATTGCCTCAACACGCTAACGTGTTTCCTCACCGTGTGCTCAAGGCTTAACACGTACATTTACAGAGCACCAGGGCGATGCTCGAGGAGATCAAGACGAGAGAGGGGAGGTTACACGCAAGGGAGCACAGCAAGCGGTCGCTCAGGAAGAAGCGACACTCGGCTGATACGCCACACTCGGTATCAGCGCCGTTTCTCCCGATTCCAATGATGCGGTTCGACCATACCCCCAGCCCACACCCTGAGGAGTCCCTGAAAGACGAAGATAAGATTAAGGTATTTGATCGATTTGATCTCTCCCTCTTATCGCACACTCATCGACCTTGCGTGATCGTTCAGATTGGCGAGGTCGCTGGGGTGAGAGTGGCACTGGACGACGAAAAGCAGGGAGGGCTTGATCAACAGAGCCTTCTCTACCTCTCCACACCACAACACAGTACGACCTTCTTCTTAGGTTTAGTGAATGTGGAAGCATGTCTCACCCTTGGCTGTAAATGCAGGCCTGACACTGACGCTGGAGCAGTGGAATGCGTTGGTGAAGCTCATGTCCACTGTGGATCAGCCATCAATCGGCCGGCCATCCGCGACCAACCAAGCCCTAGTCGAGCCACCAGCACGTCACTCACTCGAAGTGCCCAACGTGGTCACCACGACCTATGCCGAATGAATGAATCCACACTACACCTGAACTTCACCGAACTAATGATCGTCCCATAATCGTCGTGACTCGGTGCTCAGGGTAAGTTCTTGTAGGGCCACGGCAGAGGTGGCTGAGACAGAAGCCGCCGCCAGTGGTTGGAGTGCGAGAAAACTTGCCCTTCCTGTTTCTCATACAATACCCGTCTGCAAATGATGGGCCGCTGATTTGGAAGGGCTTTGCTTGGAGCCATAAGCCAATCGGTCCTCGCACTGGGAGTTCGATCCTCCCCGATGGCAATCCTCATCTCTTTTTTGTGTTTTCTTGTTGCTCCTTCTCGGTCACGATGCACCAGAGCCTTGTGATGGAGGAATGCTTGGTGGGCTGACGTCTTCTTTGTATTGAGTTCTCTTTGGCCTTACTGTTCCTTATGACCTGGAGAGGGGTAGTGAACGTGACAAGAGAAGAGGAAGTGGCTGGTGGGAGCGTCGTTGGGACGGATGACGTAGTTGAGGTGCTTGGGTGGTACGCCGTAGGGCGGCCTGAAGACGATTTCCATGTCCAGCAAGAGATCGTCGCACTCGCCCATCGACGGCAACGAGTCCAGCGCCAGATCCCAAACGCCGTCTCCCTCGTCCATCAGGCGTGCCTCGGCCTCGCCAGGCAGTTTGACCTTGACCTCCTCTACGCAGGTGCACACCTCGTTCTTGCGACCGCCGCCCAGGCGCAGCGCCCACTTGCCGTTGGGCTGGAGGTT
>CDFA01021437.1:0-14103 GCA_000826305.1 Acanthamoeba healyi | reverse complement strand
TTTGGAGTCGTTTCGGCAGCGGTCGCTGCAGAACTTGATGTCCTCGAACTTGCCTCGCCACTTGCGTCGGTTGGTGAAGGTGCGGAGGCACTGGGCGCACGCCTTGGCCTCCTTCCACTGCCCGCGGTCAAAGATCTTAAAGATCTGCGCTTGGTCCCTTGCGCTCGTCGTCGTCGCTCTCTTCATGCACACCTCCGGCTATTGTTGTATTTGTGTCTGCCCTCCTCCTCCTTCTCCTTCTTCTTCTTCGCACTTACACCTCACTTACGCCTCACTGACTCAAGATGACTCGGTGTTTGCTCACCGATGAGATATATCGCTTCATTGACATCACTGTCAGCGAGTGGCTGCGGTCATACCGGTGTCCTCCTCACTACTAGCGGATGACGGAGAACATGGAGAAGTCGGTGGTGTCAAAGTGTGAGATCTCCTCCACGGCGTGACCGGTCGTTTGTCTGTGAACGCGCACGCACGCAAAGGCAGTGAGATCATAGGATGGTGCAGCGCGTCAGCAACCAGCGGCAACAGAGAGAGACGAGGGAGATGAGGTAAGTACCGCGCTGGGCCAAACACTTTGACCTGGCGCACGTGAGAGTCCCGTCCGTTCTGATGGTTGGCCAACACGGCCACCTGAAGCAAGTGACCGAATATCGTTCTGCACACACAGACCACACCACATCACACAAGCGCACACGGCGCTCCACACGTAAGCCGCTAGCGCACTGCAATGACTGGAAGCGCCAATGATCGTACCCTGGCTCCTCGCTCAGCGGAATGTGTACCCACCCGTCGGGCTCCTCGACCTCCACCGTCTTGAGGTCCTGCAGACGGCCGAGGGTCAACCAAGGCAGACGCAGATGCATGTGATCATGGCGCTGCGTACCCGCAGGTCGTGGAAGGTCGTCCCCACGCGGATGGTCATCTGGCACGGCGTGTAGCTCTCATCCTGGGAGAAAGACAGATACAGCGACACTTGCTGCACACGACACACGGCACACAGCGCGAGACTCGTCAGTGTCCGCAGGAGACGAAGATGGAAGTGAATGGAGGCAAGACAGAGAGAGAGAGAGAGAAGGAGACGCACTTCGATGCAGAGCCGTCGATGCCATTGAACGCTGATTGTGTGCGGTTGCGGTCCGTCCGATCTTCACCATCGCCCACAGCCACACACCGCCACGCACGCGCTGTCAGTGTGAGCGAGCGAGGCACGACGCCAGCGCGGAGGCGACAGCGCGCACGGGGAGGTCACGTTCTGCACACGTACTGCCAGTAGGTGTCGAGGTTGTCGTCGCGCAGCTGCTCGATGCCAAAGCCCGGCTTGGCGCTGGACAGTGACCAGCAGGCCTCTCGGCCCACCTCCACCAACCGCTCGCCCTCCATCTCTAGTTCCTCGAACTCCTCCTCGCCTTCATCTGCTCGTGTGAATTTTTAATGATTATTGTAAGATTTTCCTCCCAAAAAGCAAAAAAGACACTCACACAACGAGCCACGCCTCCTGGCATGATTGTAGGCGTACCCTGCAGAGAGCCCTCAAGGTCCTCGGGTGCGATGCTTCGGAATTGAGCCATCGCTCGCAACTTCGTTGCTTGTTTGTTTCTTATTTTTGCCCGCCCACGTTCCCGCCAAAAAGCACCGTTTTCCTTTGAGCTGGCGTAAGCGTCAGTACGCCTAGAACAACATTCAATAACCAAAGCATCCGTGGTCCAGTGGCAAGATTTCCGCCTGCCACGCGGGAGACCCGGGTTCAATTCCCGGCGGATGCATATCTTTTTACCTTTCTTGCCCATGGTTTTGGTGCACCAAGGAAGTGGTTTGTTGGCAGTATGTGCCAGAAAGATATAGGCTCTTGTGGCTTCTTTCCTGAGCAATCTACACACCATACACTATCTGAAGGTAGTGCATTAAAAATATTACTTAAGAAATGAATGTGATAAACAATTGATGACTTCATGCTCCACCACCTGTACAAGAACTAGGCAGTAGGTTGCCTTAGCACTTCCCCACATTGGTGCAATTAAAAATATTTACGGGACTTAGATATAGAAGGCAGGATTCCGTGGTGCAACGGTAGCACGCAAGCCTAACACGCTTGAGGTCGCGAGATCAACACTCGCCGGAATCATTTTTTTCTTTGGCAGCTGGCGAGCTTGTGCCAGCCGCCCCGCTTATCATCAGCTCCGGTTGTTGTGGGCCGCATGGCGTTTCCTCTCCTCTATTGAGCTTCGCCGCACACAAGAGATCATCGTTGAGGCAAGCGGGGTGGGGCGGTGGGAGGACGAGGAGGCGGGGAGGCGGGCGAAGAGGGACCCGACGGAGATGACTCGGACGAGTAAGAGGAGGACGAGTCGGAACTGACGTTGACGGAGGCGGAGGCGACGGTCGAACCGGTGGAGGTGGGAGTTGGCGCAGCAGCGGCGGCGGGTATGGGCGTCGAGGTGGCGACGTTATGCTGCATCCGGGCAAGCAGCGACTGCGGCAGACCGAGCTGGCTCATCACCTCTGACGGTGAGCGCAGCTTGGAGGGCACCGTCGGCAGCGATGAGCTGGGCGACGGAGACTGCAGCGGCGACATCGAGCTCGCGGCGGCGCCTCCAGGGCTCGGCTGCGAAGAGCCGGAAGGACTCTGAGTCGTCGAGGATGAAGACGAAGGCTTCTGCTTGAACTGGAACAGGTGGGACGTCAGTGTAGACGGCGTCGTTGGCGTCTTCGGACTTGGCTGCCGCTTGGAACCCTGCGCGTGCACAGGCGGCGGCGGCGGTGGCGGCTGCCCGGGCGAGAGTGGAGTTCGGTAACCACCAGCGCCACCGGGCGATGATGGCACGCGCGAGACCGGCGACGGCGTCGCTGAGGGTGAAGAAGCTGTGGCGGTCGCACCCGTCGTGTGGTGGTGTCCCCCCTGCTGCTGGTGGGTGCTCATCATCGCGTACATCTGCTGTTGGTGGTGTTGCTGCCGCAGCTCATGGTAGTGGTGATGAGAAGGAGACGACTGCGCCAGGTGCTGCTGCTGTCGTAGGTCGGGCGGCATCGCACCGCCGCCGTTCCAGCCACCCGGGTGCTGGAAGTGGTGGTGTTGCGGCTGTTGATACGGCTGCTCGATGGCGCTGCTGCTGGGAGTGAACAGATGGAGAGGCGAGGCATGCCAGCGCGACACGATATATGGAGATTTACATGGAGAAGAGCACCACGTTTAGAGCAAGCTAACTAGCCGAAGCGTAAGAAGATATAGATACGGAAGACGTGGGAAAGCAGCATGCAGCGTCAGCATCATCAGCACAAAGTAAAGAGAGGAGAGAGGGCAGTGGCGCATTACGCGTATAAGGCAGGCAAGCGCGAGGGCTCATACCCGTTACGTTCCTGTACAGGCTGCGAGACCGACGAGGGCGGGAAGTGTGGCGCGGGCGGCCTGCCATTGCTGTTGGTGCTGCCCCCTGCGCTCACTGAGGCAACCTCGGGCATGGTTGCAGTGCTGACCGATGTGGTGCGCTTCGTTGCCGACAACGAGAGGAAATGGGCGCGGCGCTTGTCGAGGACAAAGTCCAGCAGGGCGTCGATCCACGCGAACAGAATCGAGAAGACGGTAGCCGTGCTCGCGCGATTGCTCTCGAGCCTCCACAGAACCTGGCGTACCGATTGCGTGTAAGCGGAGAGTCGCACTCAACAGCAGCACGAGAGTGGTGAGGTGCGGAGCTACCTGCGAGGAAAAGCATCGCCACTGCATGTAGAAGACGTGCGAGTCCGATAGCGGTTTGGCAGCGGCGGCGTTGCTGGGACTGGCCAAGGTGTCCTTGTTGGCGAACGGGATCGTAGCATACCAGCCTGAGCCGGTGTCCCGTTGATCCAGCAGCAACTCCTGAGGACATTACACCCGCCATGTGAGGAAATACACTCAGCAGCGTAGCTCCAGCGCGAGGGCCGAGCGCGGCCTTACCTTGATGAGGTGGGACTCGACAAACGAAGCGAACCAGTGCTCGAGCCTGGCCTTGCGCTCCAGCTGGTCGGCTATGAGCCGCATCACGAGCACAGGCGAGAACGTGATCACGCTCCACACCGCCCCGTGTTGGCGCATCATACCTGTAAGGGGTGCATGAGTGCACGTTAGATCACCATGACACGGCGGCGCACGATACGGCGCAGGGCAAGGGGAAGGGGGGCGTGCCCGTGACTAGACTTTGCGTGTCCAGGTTGTTCCAATCGTCAAACATCCTCTGCGTGACCAACGCAGCCTCGTCTCCAGTGTCGCCGTTGGTCCTAGCGCCGCGCGATCGCTTCAGCAGATTGGCGGAGCCGGCAGCACCCTCGCTCTCCTGCTTGAACCTGAAGTGGCGCGGGTTGCTGGCGTCGCTGGTGGTGTTACGTCTCGCACCCCACGCGTCGTTAGAGCTCTCCTCGCCGAATCCACCCATACGATGCAGGTGATTGTTGTCGTTGCCGCCGTGACCATCTGCGCCGTCGCTAATCCTTGGCCGCTTGGCGCTCATCTGCTCAGTGTGCGATTGGGCATCGACAATCGACGCAGAATCATCCCGGGACCCGGCCAGGTAGAGGTACGGGTCGGCGAGGACCTCGCCCACGGAACGCTCAAGAAAGCGCTCGTTGAATACGGCCGCCAGAAGGCCGCTATAGTAGGCGATCTGGGCTCGAAGCATCATCTCGCGTGCGTTGCGCTTGAGCACTGTGTGTGGTGCGTGCGCGTGCGTGTTAGAGCCAAATTGGAGGCAGTGCAGCAGATGAAAACGTGATGGACGGGCGTACGAGTCATTTTAGGATGGAAGAGCGAAGGCGGCAACGAGCGCGAGGCCGCATGAAACGTCCAGCTTGGCAACGCTTGGGCAAAGTCCAGCACAGCCCTCGCCGAATCGATGCGGCAGTTGTCGATGCTCGCCACGGCCGCTTCGACGAGCGCCTGTTAAAGTCATCGAGCATCCACTACTGTCAGTATTTGAGAGCAACATCCAAGGCGTGTGCGGCTTTGCCGTGCGCACGATACACGATACACTCACACCGCGTACTTCATAGAAGAGCTTATCGAAGCGAATGATCTGCTCGATCACTGTGTGGAGAGACATCAGGCGCTGGAATCGACCAGTCATCGGCCAGAATCGAGCAATGGTCTCATGTGCAAGAGCGAACTGGCCTTCGCGCGCTGTCCGATGTAGTTCCCTGAGAGATTGAACATTTGTGAGAACTGACTGGCTGATGAAGACGACAACAGTGCGCGTACGGCTGTGGTGTGTACCTGCTGTGGGCCTTGTAGTTGTGAACAAAGAGATACACCTCTTCAATGAGCTCGGAGTCGCCGTGGTAGAGGTTTGGTAGGTTGAGCTGAAAATCAGGACACGGGAGTTCGGCCCGCGGTGACGTGTTGGACGGGCACATGGGCGACGGCACCGAAGACGGCGATGCCCCGCTGGTGAAATGGAGTGATGGTGATGCGCGACCAGCTGATGCCGATGCCGCTGTCGGTGTGGTGGCCATAGCCAAGGGCGGTACGAACGAACCATAGGCGCCTGGGCCCGAGGGATGACCGCCGGCTCGTCCGGGTAAGAACGAACTCGTCGCTGTCGTTGTCGTCGTTGTCGGCGAGTAATAGGAGGGAGCGGCGCGCTGAAGGCTGCCATAGTGCTGCGCCGGTTGTTGCTGCTGCTGCTGTTGATGCTGGAGTCGTTCGCGAGAGTGCAGCATGGCGGCGTCACTCGGTGTGGTGGCAGTGGATGGGCTGCAGTGCCCGAGCGGTTGCACGATCCAAGATCCATAGTCGGGCAACGGCTGGAAGGACGAGGTCGAATTGGAGGCGGAGGGAAGCGAAGGCGATGGACTCGGCTGTGTGTACATTGACAACGGAGGCGGCAGAGAGGGAAGAGAAGGTGATGACGATCCGGAGGAGGGAAAGAAGTCGCGCTGAAGAGGCAAAGGCTGCGGCGCCATCGAGCGGTCAAAAGCTTGGAAGCTGGTCGTGGCGTGCGGTTCGAATCCGTCGAAGAGATTGTTGTAGCGCGCCATTGACATCGACGTCGACGTTGAAGTCGATGACAGTGACGAGTCGGCCGACCAGAGCAACGACGACATTGATGGCGGATGCGCGGGCATCGGTAGCGGTCCACCGCCGGTGACGATGGATGGATTGCTGCCGTTGCCAGCGGCGAACGGAGACGGCGGGGACGGAGAGCGGGTGCTGCGATCTGCTCCGCCGCCATCGCCGCCGCCGCCACGCGCCGTGGCCATCATCGGGAAGCCGACGATGCCCGATGAGAACGGGTCCATGAGCTTGGAGTGGGCCAACGCTGAGAGCGAGGCCGATGGCGCGTACGACGAGGCCGAGACTTGATGAGGCGGCGAGAACGGCGAGGCGTACGGTCGCTGCGCGCTCAACGAGGATGCCTGCTGCTGATGCTGATGCTGATGCTGATGCTGGTGGTGGTGGTCGTGTTGACCATCTGCGTCGGGCAGCTGGTTATGATGGTGCACCGTCCCTTCGCCCTCGACCGACGTCGTGTAGCCGTCGAGGTCGATGTAGGTCTGCTGCCCAGCTCCATCACCACAGCCGCCACCGTCAAGAGGCGGCGCGGGGCTGTCGCTGCGCCTGGGCCTGCCAAACACGCGGAGCGGGGGCAGATCGCTGCCCAGAGGCAGGGGCGACACCGATCGCGGCAGCATCTAGCTGGGCCCTTTTCCTGCCAGCAAAAATCGAGGGCACCCCACACCACCGTCGCCATTTTAAAAATATATATATATAGTTTTATAAAAATAGATATATATATAGAAGATCACCGTCGCCATTTTAAAAATATATATATATAGTTTTATATCAGATTTGGGGACACAACCCTTGGCCTTGGGCTTGGCGACAACTTTGATGCACGGGGGGGAGCGTGCAGAGGCAAAAAAAATAAAGTAAAAAATAAAGTAAAAATAAATGCACGAGTAGGAGCACAAGCTTGAGAGGGGGGGGTATCGTACGTGCGCGTGCGTGCGTGCGTGTGCCCCTGGTGTTGTGTCTTTCCGGGTCGTCGTTGGAGCGTTCGTTCTCGTTGCGCAGGGATCCAAACGAGAACGCCGTCGATCGCTAATCTGGGCGCGCACGGGACGGTTTCTTCGTCTCCCTGCTTGCCCGAGCGCCTGAACCCGGTGGTGGCTGTGCCGCTGCCGACCCATGGTATGTGCCCCGGCATTCCCGGCATGGCTATGTTGCGAATGTGCAAATATCCTGGTTTATTCATGTTGTGCACATGGCCTGCACACATGCCAGAAAGCAAGGAATTTGCACCATGGTGCGTGTGCTACAGGTGCTCCAGTTGGTTGCAAAGGTACAAAGCATCAGCTGTGTTGTGCAGGTAATTTTAATTATGTTGTACACCATCACCAATATCATAGGAGATCTGTGGCTGCTGTGAGGCTCAAGAAAAAGCTCTCACAGAACTCCACAGTTCAGCTCCTCAGGTTGTGTGCGAGAGCCCAATGTTGCTCAGTGCCGCTTCAAAACAGCCCACTGGCGGACTGGGCGAACACGAGGCCCTTAGATTTGAACGTAATTCGTGGTACTGCCGGGATCTCACACGCCGATTGGTCGGTTTTGTGCTTCGTTGGCACCACACGCACACGCGAAAGAAAGCCGCGTGTGGCCCAATGCCGTGAAGCGCCTTCTGCCCTCTGCCGCGGCAGAGGGGTCCGTGGGGTCAACCCTGTCGGGCAGCGGCCCAGCCTTTTTTTTTTCAAGCCCCTTTGCCCCTCCGGTAGCGCCAAGAGAAGCGACAACGAAGCGCCCGCCTTCGAGACCATCGCTCCGCATCAGCACCGGCCATCCCTCCGTTACCGTCGCCTCTGCGTCAACCGCCCCTGTGAAGAAGAGAAGAGGAGAAGGAGCACAAGAGAGAGGTCCTTCGTATTCAGGAGGTGTGTGAGAGTTAGTTAGTTAGGTTGCTGTGGGGCTCAACAGCACACAGGGACAACCGGTGTCAAGGAGCAAGAGGCCGCATCCCGCCCCAAACCGCCACGCAAGCACCAGCACAACCACACACACTCAACACCACAGCCAGCGCTCACTACACACAACACACACCGCACACAGATGGACGACCACGATCCGCCCGAGGGGTTTCCTCGCCTTCCCTTTGTCCGTCCCTCTTCGGAACTTCCCGAGTACCACGACACGATGGACGCCATGGACATGGACGCGTCGGACGCCATGGACGCCACCACTACCTCGTCGTCATCTTTAGCTCCGATCTATTTTTCTCCGTCGTCTTCGTCGTCATCATCTTCGACCACGACGACCTCGACCACGTCTGCGCCGAGGCCTTCGTGGCTCGCCGTGGACGAGACCACGTCGACCATGTCCACACACAGCCACAGCCACCGCCACTCAGCCACAACGCCAACACACGATCCGTTCACATCGCCTTCATCGTCAACTTCGTCATCATCTTCAAACGCTCCGACGCCCACACAGCCGACACAGCCACAGCCCGTCGCCGCACCACAGCCGGCGGTGGAGCAGCTGACGCGTCACTCGGCCCTGTTGGCTCAACTCCGTCGACGAAGGCACCAGCACCTCAACAACAACAACTCAAGCGCGAGCGGCGGCAATGGCGGCCGCGACAACACGCTCGGGGCCTCGGAGACGTGGCCGCCCCAGGGCCTCTTCCCCTCTGGCGGCGGCGGTCGTGGCGGCTGCGGCGGCGGAGCCGTCGGAACTAGCGCCGACGCCGGCGGCAGCGGAGACGCGGCGGTGGACCGGGACGAGGTCGAGGCGTGGCTGCGGCGGCAGCTGATCGAGGTCGTGCGCCGCAAGTCGGCCCGGTGGGGCATCGACTTCGCGTCTGACCCCATCGAGCGGATCGCCTCCGTGGTGCTGGCCGAGGAGGGCTTCGCCGCCGCCGACCTGCCGCACTTGGGCCTCGAACTGGAGCCGCCACCGCCGCCCCACCTCCTCGTCAACAGTCACCTCAGCCTGAGCGTGAGCGACTCCAGCGTGGCGGGGAGCTGTAGCGCCGCCGCTGCGTCGACGTCCACGTTCACGTCGACGACGACGAGCTCAAGTTCTGCCGCTCAAAGTTCTTCGTCTTCGTCTTCTCCGGCGACCACAACGGCACCGTCCTCGTCAACGACAGGCACGGCCACGTCCACGTCAACGACGACGACGGGCTACGACCACTCGTCCGTCTCGGACGTGAGGCGGACGGGGAGCAAGAGGCCGCCGAGGTGACGTCCTTCTCTCTCTCTCTCTCTTCTCTCTCCGCCACGACGGACAAGATCTGGCCCGCATCAAGTGCGTGCGCCAGGTTGTACAAAGCTGTGTATGTATGTGTATGTATGTGTGTTGTCACACTTATCACATGATGTACTTTTAAATAGGCCAAACCTTGGCGTTCACAACCCTCTCCCTGCTGCACACACATGCACATACACGCACCCACACACTACGCATGTGCGATGCAGTTCAAATCTTTGTGCGCACACACGCCGGCGCGAGAGTGTAAGAGATCGACGAGTGGAGGACACGGCAAGAGACCTCGGGGTCCTGCGAGGACCACCTGGCCGGGTAAACTGACCCAAGTCCCTACGAACCCAAAACTGGGGTAGCCCTGAACGCTCAATGCGACACCGTTGGGGGAAGAAAGAACGCTTGCGACGTATCGGCACGCGCGGTAGGGCAGCGACATGATCCACGGATGTTCTTCGTCAGCGGCACGGTGATGGTGAGTTCGCTTCTTCGCTCTGTAGCCTTCGTTCTTTTCGTTCGCTTTTTCGCTCTACTCCGGAACTTTGCGCTTGAGGCTGCCACAGATTCCTTGTAATCTTGTTGAAGAATGTATGTTTGCATTCCCCAACCAGCCGGTAATTTCCGAATTGCATTTCCTTTGGGTATTTTTATTTTCTCTTGGCATATTGATTTTTATTTTTTTTTAACAACTAAATAACATCCACACAATGAAGCGTGCACTGGTCTTCCCTACCGCCAGGCCTTCCTCCTGCAGCACGCTCGCACTGACCTGCACTGCGACGTCGTCCCTGCAGCTGTCCCTACGCAGCTCTGCGGCCCAGCCAGCCATTCGGCTCCTGGCGACCTCATCTTCTTCATCTTCATCTTCAGTTCACAGATCGAGCGATGTTGGAGCAGTTCCCTCGCGCATGCGGGGCGTGCGGCTGTCGTCGTTTGGCGAGGGCGAGCCCGGGTCGCGGCTCGAGGTGCGCGACGACCTGCTCGTCCCGCCGCTCAACCCGTCGACCGACGACGTGCTGGTGCGCGTGGAGGCCACCAGCGTCAACCCGATCGACCTCGACATGCGCAAGGGCTACGCGCGCCAGATCCTCTTCCGCGCCCGCGCCAAGGAGAGCCCCATGACGCTCGGCTTCGACTGCGTTGGTGCGCTCTTGGCTTGTCTTGCACGCACGCACGCACGCACGCACGCACGCACGCACGCACGCACGCACGCACGCACGCACGCACGGGCACACGTTCAAGCTCGCGCACGCGCACGCGCGCGAGCAGGCACAGGCTCACACTGCTTGACGGTGTTGCAGGGACGGTGGTGCAGGCGGGCAAGAAGGCGTGGAACCTCAAGGTGGGCGATCGCGTGTGGGGCGCCACTTCGCTCTTCCGCGATGGCTGCGACGCCGAGTACGTCCTCGTGGAGGAGGTACTGTGTGGCCATCACGCACGCACGCACGCACGCACGCACGCACGCACGCACGCACGCACGCACGTATGCACGTATGCACATTTGTCTGTGTCTTACCTTGCTGTGTGTCTCCCGCGTGCACAGCCGGCCCTCGCTCACGCGCCCGCCAACTTGAGCTCGGTGGAGGCGGCCGCTCTCCCCACCGTGGCCGTCGCGGCCTGGAAGGTGTGCCCGCCTTCTCTCCTTCATCTGGCTCCATCTAAAGATCAGATCTCACGCGCGCACTCTGCACGCACAGGCGCTCGTGGAAGGCGGTCAGCTCGGTCCGGTCGGTTCGCCGTCTCCGCTCAACCCTAGCGCCACCGTGCGTCGTCTCGCCCTCCTTGAGCTTGGCCTAGCGCGCGCACGTACTGACCGATCGCTCGCTCCGCTGATCTGTGCGCGTCAGACTGAACGCCAGCGCGTGTTCATCAACGGAGACAGCGACGGCGTCGGCGCGATCGCGCTCCAGCTGCTGAAGCACTACGGCCACCATGTCACCATCGTCTGCTCGTCCGCCAACGCGCCCAAGTTCACTCGTGAGCTCGTCGATGCCGCGGCGGGCGAGGTGATTGACAGCGAGCGCGAGCCCGACTGGCTGAAGCGTCTGGCCGACCAGGGCACGGAGTACGACGTCCTGCTGGACACCGTCGGCAGCGACGAGGCGGAGGCCGAGTGCCTCAAGCTCATCAAGCGCGGCGGCAAGTTCCTCTCGCTCCGTCCGCTCGTCCTCGACCACATCCACGAGCACGGCCCGTTCATGGTGCGTCGTCGTCTCTCGCGTGCTTCACGCGCGCAGCGCGTCGTTGGTCGTGTGCGTGTGCGTGACTGACAGCGGCGTGGTGCAGGGCGCGCTCAAGGGCTGGTGGAGCATCGTGAAGCGGCAGGTGGAGATGAAGAAGGCGAGGGACGTGGCGATCAATTACGTGACGCCCATGCCCGACGGCAAGGTGCTCGAGCAGGTGCGACGGCTCGTCGAGGAGGGCGCCATCCGACCCGACGTCCACCGCGTCTTCGAGCTCGCCCAGTTGGCCGAGGCCCACGCGCTGCTCGAGAGCGGCGAGGCCCACGGCAAGGTCGTCATCCAGGTCGTCTCGCCCGCCGCCTCTGGCCAATAGCCTACACTCGCTCGCGCAACGAACTAGATCACAGCAGACCGTGTGTGGCCTGAGCCAACGAACCAGAGGTTGGTGAAAGTATACAGTGACAACACACGCTGTGTGCGCGCGCTCGTGTGTGGCGGGAAGAGGAGAAGCGAGATGGCCTCTTGCTCGCTCTCTCAGCTTCCGTCGGCGTAGTAGTAGAACTGGGAGTAGTGTTTGGCCGCGCTCTCGAGGTTGAACAGTTCGTCGTCGAGCAGCGGATCGAGCAGGACTCTGACCACCACCTCGGGGTCCGTCACGTACGAGATGATCTGTGGTCGCGAGAGACGAGGCAAGGCCACGTGAGTGAGTCGATGCTGCGTCACACGCGCACTCACATGCGCACGCGCGAACACGCACAGCAAGCCGATGAGAGGACAGAACGTACCTCATCGATGCGTTCGACGTTCTTGGGCTTCATGTGCGAGCTCAGCAGCTTCTTGAGGGCGTCGCCGGCCTCTGCCACGAGCTGCTTCACCTCGCTCAGCTTCTCTCGGAGCCCGTCCAGATTGATGTCGGCCTTGTTGTCCTGCGCACGGACGCACGCACGCCCCGCCAGTCACGCGTGAGCGACCACCATCTTCAATGCAATGGTGCAGAGCGTCCGAGGAGGAGGAGAAGAGACACACCCGCTTGACGTGGACTTGGAAGCGGATCTTGGAGAAGAGAGCGAGCGCTTGGCGGAAGGGCGTGTCCATCACTGTTGGTAGGGTCCCACGCACACGCACGCGCGCACAACGTTAAGCTGTGATCGCGAGGAGAGAGCGTGCGTGTGCGTGCGCACCGGATAGATCTTCAATGCGGATCTTCTTGTCGGCGATGAGGAAGTACATCTTGACGCCAATCCTGTAGATGTTGTCCTCCACCCTCTCTGATGAGAGACGACCGTCGTAGTATCGTGTCGTTAGTGCATCGACCTCATCGCCACGAAGTGCCACACACCTGCGGCGCCACTGCACCGGCCCCAGAGATCATCAAGGGACGCGACGTACCGGCCTTCTTGGCTGATTTGGACTCCATCTGCATGATGGCCTTCAACGCGCCGATCAGCTCGGTGATCTCCTTGGGCAGCTTGTTGCGGATCGCTCGCTTGCCTGGGCTCGTACCGCCGCCACCGCCCATCAGCATGTGTGAGTGTCGTGTGTGAGTGTCGCGTGTGCGTGTGCGTGTGCGAACGTCGTGTGTGAGTGTCGCGTGCGTGTGCGTGCGTGTGTGTCACGCAAGCAAGCAAGCGGTACCGAGTTGCGAGGAGGCTGCTCTGCCGGCGAGGTTCTTAGTGGTGCGTCTGGTGAATCGCTGGAAGCGACCCTCGGCCTTCTCCTTGGGCAGGGGAGGCCGTGCCTCCTTGTCTCGGTTGGCCGTCAACGCGGTCAACCACGCCTGGTAGTCCGCCTCTCCTGGAGAATGCACGCAGAGTCAATCATCCGTGCGTGTGCAAGAGAGAGAGGAGAGCAACCATCGGCCACGAGGAGGAAGTCGAGCTTGTCGTTGGCGAGCCTGAGGCAGAACTCCTCCTCGCCCTCCTCATCGCCCGCCTGCGGCGTGAGCGTCATCTCGCCCAGCACGATCGTCCCGCTCGGCTCGGGCGACTTTCACGCCACCACCAAAAAAATTTTAACTAAACAAAACTGTAACTAAACAAAAAATAAACAAACAAACAAACAAAAATTAAAACAAATGATTTGTGAGAGGAAACAATTCAAAATTAAATAAATAATGAATTATTAAATAAATAAAATATAATTAAAATAAAATACCTCGGCCTGCTTGTAGTAGTAGAGGGCGCCGCCGAGGAGGCTGAAGTAGAACTCTTTGGGCTTCTTGTACTGGGATAGTAACCCCTTTTTGCCCTGCTGCTGCTGCTGTTGCTTGTTGGTCGCCTTGCCCACGCACAGCCGCAGCAGGCCCTCCTGGTCCACCACCGCTTCGCCTCCTCCTTTGCCCAGTTCCTCGTCGCCCTCATGGCGCATCCTCCAGCTCTCTCTCTCTTCTTCTATGTCTTCTTCTCTGTACTCTCTGTCGTGCGTGCAGAAGATGTTGCCCGCTGCGGGCTCGCTCTTGTTCTCTCTTGCCTCGTGGCACACCGTGGCACCAGTTCACGTGCTGTGTGGCTGTACAAACTGTGACAGTTAGGGTGAGAGAGGTTGGTTATGGTGAGTTGGTATGTTAGTTAGGCCAAAACGGTGCTCCTTGATGAGGGAGAGGAGTAAACATACCACCAGTGTATGTGTGGGATATTGCTCTCTGTGTGCCTCTCAGCTATGTGTAGCAAGCTCAAGCCCCAATTTGCCTGCCCAGAGGGA
>CDFA01021423.1:0-19061 GCA_000826305.1 Acanthamoeba healyi | reverse complement strand
GTTAGGCAGCTGTCGGCACTGTGCATGTCGATCCGATCCCAGTTGTTCCCGCTGATGGTGCCGTAGATGGGGACCAGGTAGACGAGGCTGTCCCACTTGGGGAGCTGGCACTTGTGGTAGCTCACGTCAAACGGAGCGTCACTGCCCGATGGTCGCAGAGTCACCATGCCCTGTGTGAAGCGTTGGACAAGCGCGCGTGAGCAGCGTCCGTGCAGTGTCGCTCACCGCACATAATACGTACCGAGTCGTCGGCGTTGACGTCGTACATGCCCTGCTGAACGCACCAGGTGCCATCGGGCATGATGTCGTTGAACGACACGACGAAGAAAAGCTTGCCTTCGACTTCGGACACAAACTGGAAGGTGATGTTGGCGTAGATGTAGATGGCGTCGGCGTTGCAGTGCACCACCGGCTCCTGCCAGCCGGCCCATGTGTTGCCCACCAGCAGAGGACCGCTCTTGATCGGCACGGCTGGCTCCATCGCCAGCGGCATCTCGACATCTGTGATGACACAGACGCATCGTGAGGGAGTGATGGAGTGGTGGAACGCAGGACAAAGAGGTCTGTGTGCTCACCTGACTCCATCGGTGGCTTCTGGTAGACGCATCCAGAGCTGAGTGGCCCCTTGAAGCTGGCGATGGCATAGGGTCCCCAATCCTTGCGAATGATGTCGCCGATGCCGATGCCGAAGCCAATGGTGCCGGTGGCGCCCAAGTTGAGCGCAGCTTGGACTGGAACGCGCATACACTGTCAGTGGCGACGAGCTAGACCAGGCACATATGGTCGAGCGTACCGCCGTGACAGGCCGAGCTGGGGTCGTTCTTGACGACCATCTCGAGGAAGGGCTCGAGACCAAAGCTTATGTCGCCGATGAAGTCCACCGTGACCACCATCACGAGCTGCAGGCCCACTGTGGCAGCAGCCTGCGAACCTGCGATCAGAGAGAAGTGACGAGAGCGTGAGGCGAGAGACTGGTAGAGCTGAAGGCGAGAGAGATTGAACGGGTTGGGTACTGATCTCGATCTTCTCAAACTGTCCATCACGCGAGTAGGAGTGCTTGTTGACGGGAACCAGGTCGCCGTCCTTGTACGTGACACCGTACTCGACGTTGCCCTTGGCGTTGGTCCGCGCGCTGAGCGACGCCGTGGTGGTGAACTCGACCTTCCACTCCTCGGCGATGGGCATGGCCAGCGTGATCACGAACGGCACCACGCCGACGGTGAAGGTGATCGGCGGCCAGTAGAGCGTGATGATTGGAATACTGCCCGACTTTGACACCGCTGCGTAGACGCTGTTGGCTCCCATGCTGAGCTCTGTCATCAGCTCATAGGAGTTAAACCCAAACCACGCTCAAGGCCAGACACTCAAGAGATGGAGGACGCGTACCGAGCTGCGTGTTTGCTACGAGCTCGAGGCCGTGGATCTTGTAGTCGGCCAGGTGGAGGTCAAAGTGCACATCAGTGTCGAACTGGCCCCAGCACTGATCGCACTCCTTGGCCGGATCCAGCTGCACCCTGGTCTTGGGCTCCCACTTCTGGTAGAGGCCCTCGAACTTGCCGTCGTAGTCGTACTTGCCCGTGGCGAGGAACTTGATCGCTTTGACCACGCCCTTCACCACCGTCGCGATCTCGTTGCCGATCTGTTGTATAGCAGCGAGTTAGTTACTTGCGAGTCAAGGTCTTAACTCTGGAGTGGCATAGGTACGGTCTTGACTCTGTTCCACACGTCGCCAAAGAACTTGTCCACTGCGGAGATGCGCTTGTGGCGCAAGCCCTCGGGCTCGACGGGCTCGTCATCGGAGGAGGTATGATCTACGACGACGGGCGGCGGTAGCCTGGTGGTGCGGAACGACAGCTTCAGCTCGCTGAAGAAGTCCTACTCCCCCACCATCACACGCACATGCACATGATCATGTAAGCGAGGGTGCACTCGTGATATGAGGCTGGCACGTGAATGTCGCACCTGATGCGCCGCTAGCGAGGTGAGAGCGAGCACGCTGGCGCCCTCGAGGCTGGCCTTCTCCAGTCGGCGAAGGATCGCGGTGGGGGCGCCGGTCTTGGGGTCGGGGCAGCCCCACTCGATACCGCCTGAGAGGAGCACGTCCTTGACAGGCTCATCGGTGACCTTGTCGTAGAACTGACTCGCAAAGAAGGTCGAGTTGAAGGTGAGGAGCATCGCGAGGTCGTCCTCCCTGCATGTGATCTGCTCGAGCGCCAGCTCTTCATCGAGGTGCACGATCACTGCCTCGGTGTTGTGTCGTGCGTGGTCTGTGTGACGGCACAGAAGAACAGATGAGCGAAGCAGAGCTCACGCACGCGCGAGAGATGTACAGCCGACAGAGAGGAGGTAGGGAGGTACAGGAGAGATGAACGTGGTCGTCTCCGTGGGCAAAGTGGAAATCGTCGTGGTAGGCTCCGTCGTGGGTCACAAACTCGGTGCTCGCCGCGCGCAGGCGAGGCAAGCCGCCAAATGGCGCCAGCTGCGGCCGCGCTTGGACGAGAGACGCTTCGTGGCACGCCACGACCAGAGCTACCATCACCACAAGCACCAGGCGCTTCACCGCGCCTGCGGGGAGCAGCCTTTGTCGGCTCCCGTCCGCGCCCATGTGGTTCTGCCCCCTCAGCTGAAGAATAATGAAGAAGTCGAGCGGGGCACACCTTCAGTTGTTCAGTGGCGTAACCGTCAACGGGCGTAGCGAGGGCAACGGAACGTCCATAACAGGACAGAGGTGTCCCTTATCCAGCCACATATCGCTGTTAGGCACATATTGTGATTTAATAGGCAATTTAGATACCTTCATAGGACATTGCGATGTGGCAGGAGCGAATCCCCACATCATCACAGAAGGAACAGGGAGCTTGCGATGATGCCCAGCAGCAACAGCAAGACCGCGCTGGTTGCAGGCGTGGCGTGAGTGGCGCTGCCCTTGGCTGTGGTGCTGCTGGCAGACGGCGACGGGCTCGCTGAGGCCGTGCGCGATGGCGAAGCTGAGAAGGACGACGAGGGCGAGGGACTGGGCGTGAGGGACGGAGACAAAGACACGGACGGGGACAGAGAAGGCGAAGGCGTTGCCGAAGGCGAGAGCGAGGTGGAGGGTGTGGGCGAGAGGGACGTGGAGGGCGTGGGCGTCGACGAGCGCGACGTGGAGGGCGAGGGCGAGCGCGAAGTGGAGGGCGTTGGCGAGAGCGAAGCGGAAGGCGAGGGAGAGTTTGACGGCGTGGGCGACGCGGAGGGAGAAGTCGATGGCGTGGGCGACGCGGAGGATGTAGTCGACGGCGTGGGCGACGCGGAGGGCGATACTGACGGAGAGGGCGCCGTGCAGATGCCGCTGACGTCCGTAGCGAAGACGCGGGGAAAGTCGGTAAAGTACCCCCACCCGCTGCCCTGGAGACAACCAGCAGGGTCGCCACAATACCACATGTAGTTCACCGCGCTTGGGCCCGAGGCCACCCTGAAGGTCTGGCTGCCCTCTACGTCGATGCAGAAGGCGAGGAAGTATACCCTGCTCGGGTCGAGCGTCTTGGGCTCGGGGAAGGTGGCGGTCACGATCGTTGGCTGGCCGACGACGGTCGGCAGGAGGCTCGAGACGTCGACCGAGTCCACCACACTGACCGGGGCCTCCTTATGGAAGACCAACGCCGATATAGTTGGCGGCGTGCCAGCGCGCCTGAGGGTGAGGTTGAGGGTGAAGCTCTCGATGCCGTAGAAGCCCGTGACGGCGTTGGCCACGCAGAAGTCCAAGTCGAGGTACGTTGTGGTGTCGGTGAAGCGCTTGGTGCCGTCCTGCCCGGCACCGCAGGCGGAGAACCCGTCGATTGCCGAAGCGCAGCCGAGGTGCGAGACCATCACAAGCACGAGGCACAGGAGGGCAACCGGAGAGCGAGTGCTTTGTGGGGCCATGTTGTGTGTGTGATAGAGAAGGAAGAAAGAACAAAGGACTAAGCGATGCTCCTCCGTCTGATCGCCATCATCGCACGTGTGTTCATTTCGGTTCAAGTTTGCTTTGGGCCAAGTTCGCTTACTTGGTGAGCCCAATGGGGAGCATCCACCAATCAGGCTCCCGCTTCGCCGTGGGATAAAACCGACGACTCGCTCGATTGCGTTGTGCCTCGTTGCCTGTGTTGCTGATGGTGATGGTTTATGTCATCGTCATCTCATCGTGTTCAGTCTTGACAAGCAACAAGGAGGAGGGGTCTCTCGTAGAGTCGACTTCAGCGGCGGCGGTAAAAGTCGTAGAGCTTCTTGGAGCCGACGAGCACGGCCACGCCCACGAGCGCTCCGGTCAGGATCACCGGCAGGTTGACCGACGACAGCCAGCCTCCGCTCTCCGCTTCCCTCTGCATGCGTGCGTGAGCGTGCGTGCGTGGTCGTCAGCGTCACTAGAATGAAGGAGGGTGAAGAGGGAGGGAGCCCGAACCGGAGTGGACCTGGAGGTCGGCGTGGGCGTGCTCAGCGTCGTCGCAGCGGTGGTGGGCTTGCTGGCAGCGACGGGCGGCGCCAAAGATGTCGACGACGGCGAGAAGGAGGAGGAGGAGCTAGACGACGAGCTGCTGCTGCTGCTAGAGACCAACCGGGAGGGCTCGAATCCAGCGGCCTATATGTGTGGTGTGTTGAGTGAATGCGTCAGCGAGGCTGGTCCGCCTTTATTGCCACTGGAGGCCGGGCGGCAGAGAGCGAGACAAAGGGCCAGTGTCATGCTCGGGCGGCGCAGCGGCGCAGCGGCTATGAATGCATGCATGGATGGATAAGGTGCAGGCATGCATGGATGGTGTGAGACCTTTTCGAAATAGCTCAGCGAGGCCTTGGGGTCGGGCTTCATGGTGGCCGAGCCGGGAGTCCAGTTCACGGGGCACACCTGCACACGTTTGATGGACGGACGCGTTAGTGTGCGTGTGTGTGTGCGTGTATGTGCGCGTGTGCGTGCGCTGTACCTCGCCGTGCTCGTCGACATACTGGAAGGCCTTCACGAGACGAAGGACCTCATCGACGTTGCGGCCGACGGGGCTGTCGTTCTTGGTGATCTGCACCACCACACCTGGCAATGCGTGTGCGCGACAGCGAGCCCCCGATCAGTTGGGCGAGAGGACGAGGACATCGCGGACGAGCGTACCCTGCGGGTTGATGATGAAGAGGCCCCTGTAGGTGTGGCCCTCACCCTCGATGAGCACGTCGTAGTCCCTCGCCATCTTCTGACGGAGGTCGGAGATGAGCGGGTAGTTGAGAGCGCCACCCAGGCCGCCAGCCTTGCGCGGAGTGTTCAGCCACGCGAGGTGCGCGTACTTGCTGTCCACGGACGCGCCCACCACCTGCGGATGCAGCAGTAGCGTTTGCCTCACGATCAGGACAACTGCTCAACGTTATGTGTGCGTGCGCAGTGGTGCGTGTAATGGTGCGTGCCTCGGTGTTGATGGCCTGGAACTCCTTGATGCGGTCGGAGAAGGCGAGCAGCTCGGTGGGGCAGACAAAGGTGAAGTCGAGCGGGTAGAAGAAGAGCACGAGGTACTTGCCTGTACGTCCGCCACACGCACACGACGTGCGATCAACGTCCTCAACGTCGTCAGCATCCACCGACTTACGCAGCACAGGGAGCCAACGCGAACTGCGGGGGAACGTACCCTTGTAGTCGGAGAGCTTCAGGGTCTTGAAGTCCTGTCCGACGACCGCCTCCTCCTCAAAGTGCGGAGCCGGGAAGCCGACGCTGGCCACGTTGAGCTTCTTCCTGATGAAGGCAAAGGTCTGCTCCCACGCCTCGTCGATCACGTACTGTGTGTGTGTGTGTGTGTGTGTGTTGTGTGTGTGTGTGTGTGTGAGCAGGATGTCGAGCTGATTGACACAACATGGAGCGTGATCAGTGCGTTACCTGAGGAGCACCGTGGATGGGGTTGACGAAGCCGTGGCCCACGCCCTTGTGCATGATGATCTGGTGGTCGACGTTGCCCGACTTGAGCTTCGCCTCCAAGTCACGCGCAGCCTGAGGGTCAGAGAAACCGGCCAGGGCGTCCTGATCGGCAAAGTGGCCGAGGACGGGCACACGGATGGTAGACACGTCGGCCAACTGGGCCGGCGGGATGCCATAGTAGGGCACCGCTTGAGTAGCAGAGAACACACGCATGCGGTGAGTTTTGTGCTCCGATCACAAACGGCACACACGACACACAGCGGGTGGCGTGGAGCTTACCAGCGTCGACCTCGGGGACGAGCGCAGCGCTGGCGAGGGTGAGCGCGCCGCCCATGCAGAAACCGATGACGACCACCTTGCGCGAGCCGGTGGACTTAAGGTACTGCACGGCACCCTTGATGTCCTGTACAGTGATTCGCGTGTGAGCGTGTGAGCATGTGATGACGACGCGGCCTCTCCGTACTTCCTGCACAGGCAGAGAGACCGCAGCGGGCCAAGCAGGTCGACGTACCTGAACGGCGCCGGCCCAGTTCAAGCCGTTCATCAGGTGGCCGGCGTTCTCGTTGTCGATGGCGACCTTGCCGCGATACCTGAGCGCCGGCGATCAGACGAGAGAGCGCACGTGAGGAGCTGTGGGCAGAAAGCATGAGCAGAAGGAGAAGCCAAGAGGGCGTCGCGTACAGGTCGGGCACGAGCGCGCGGAAGCCTTGGCTGGCCACGTACTTGGCAACGTCGATGATCTGGCCCAACACGCGTCACACCAACAAGGCACGCGTGAGCGTCACCACCGGCCCAGCCAGGCCCAGCCGGCTGCTCATGCCACAGCTCCCCGAAGCGTTCGTACCTGGTGGTTGATACCCCACCACTCCTGGATCACCACCACACCAACGCCCAGGCGGTCTGAACACAGACAGAGAGAGAGAGAGATGCGTAACTTAATCTCCAGGGTTGAATTTAAGTTCATCAACTTTGGTGAGGAGAACGCACCCTCCTGGCAAAAGAGGTAGCCGGGACACTGCGACCAGTCGCTCTGGCGAACAAAGTGGATCTTGCCCTCCTCTTCGGTGTAGGGCGTCATTTCCTCTGCCGTGTGCGCGTGATCGGCCATTTCAATATTGAGTTCTGCATTTATAAAAAATTGAAGAAAACAATTTGTTAGTTAGCCTGGAAATGCACTTTAGAAACACTGTGGGACAAGGGCAGTAGTGAAAGGAACTTCAATCTCACGTACATCCTTCAGGCTGATGGGTTGAAGCTGATGGCACAACAGCAAAGACAAAGAGAAAACAAAAAAGAAACCATTTTCTTGTGGGAAGCAGAGAATTCCTGTCGACCAAGGCAAAGCAAGCTTGGCTTGGCAGTCCTCCAGCAACGTGAAGAAGGCAAGAAGACATGCAGGCAGTAGTTGTGGATCACTGGCTCAAGGGCCCTGAAGAGCTCCAGGTCACCCACCACTGTGTCTAGTGACCCTCTCCACCTCTGTGTACTGTGCACTGATATATGGTGGTGCACGTGCGCCCCACCACACACCACTCAGGTGAGCGTGGCTGCAGTGCCGGAGCCTGGCGAGGGCGACGTGCTGGTGGACGTGTCCTACGCTGGCGCCAACTTCTACGACATCCTCATGGTGCAGGGCAAATATCAGGTACCTAAACTTTTATCCATTTTTATTTATTCATTTTTAAAATCGAATAATAAATAAAACAAGACTGGCTGTGGTCTGACTTGAGGTCGCTGCGTGCGCACAGTTTCGTCCGTCGTTTCCGTTCATCCCCGGCACCGAGTTCAGTGGGGTCGTCTCCAAGCTGGGCTCTGGTACGCGTGCACGAGCAGGCGAGCGAGCTGGCGACAACAGGGCGTGATGCGATTGCTGATCGATCGTGTCTGTCGTGGGTACGGTGGGGTGATATGCAGGCGTGACCGGGTTGAAGGTGGGCCAGGAGGTGTATGGGATGACCATGCTCGGTGCCTACGCCGAGAAGGTCGTCGTGTCCGCTTCCAGAGTCAGGCCCGTGCCCAAGGGAATGTCCCTCGTCGATGTACGCACAGCCTCGCGAGTGCGTGGTGGGAGTGCAACGAACGTTGAGGCGATTGTTGAGCGTTGATCGTTTGATGTGCCAGGCTGCGGGCTTCTCGATGACCTACCCGACGTCCTACTGCGCTCTGGTGTACCGGGCCAACCTGGTCAAAGGCGAGACACTCCTCGTGCACGCCGCCGCCGGCGGAGTGGGCGTTGCCGCCGTTCAGGTCAGTTCCGCCCTCACTCACTCATGCTCGTGTGTTTGCGCACTCACGCTCACACACAACACAGATCGGCAAGGCCCTGGGCGCTCGCGTCATCGGCACGGTCGGTAGCGCGGAGAAGGTCGAAGTCGCCAAGAAGGCCGGCTGCGACGAGGTACGTGCGTGGGCGGTGCTCTCGGCCGATCTAGGCTCCCGCTGACTGTTCTTCGTTTGCAGGTCATCAACTACAAGGACGAGGACTTTGTGGAGAAGGTCAAGGAGCTCACCGGCGGACGAGGAGCCGACGTCATCTATGGTGCTCAGTGAAACCTCTTCATTCAGGCTTGGGCACACTTGTCGTTGACCAGCCGAGCGCGCTCTTGTTGTTGTCGTTTGCAGATCCGGTTGGCGGCGAAGTGTTTGACAAGTCGACCAAGGCCATCGCCTGGGGCGGGCGTACGCTGCACCACACCTGATCTCCGTGCTCGAGCGGTCGTCACCTCACGCTTGTCTGTGGTGGTTGGTGTACGGGCAGGTCTTCTCGTGGTGGGATTCGCTGGAGGCAAGATACCCTCCGTACAGACCAACCGCGTGCTCCTCAAGAACTGCTCGATCGTCGGGTACAGAGCGTCGCCGCCCCAGTCTTGTGTGTCTTGGTGAAGAGAGAGGCACCTGATCTCATCATCATCACGGCTATGTGCGTACATGACAGTGTGTTCTGGGGCTCGTACGAGATCCACCAGCCACACAAGATCGAAGAGACGTTCCGGGCACTCACCGACATGTACGCCAAGGGCCACCTGAAGCCGATCACCTGCGCCGTCTATCCTCTGGTGCGTCACCGGCCACCTGTGTCGCTCACTCTCCCAACTTGCCGGACAGAGCGAGAGAGAACGTCTGCTAACCGACCTTTGTGTGACAGGTGGAGCTGCCCCAGGCCCTGCAGCACATCGGCTCGCGGAAGAGCTACGGCAAGGTCATCGTCCAGACCAGCAGCCAGCGCGGCTCTACTGCCAAGCTCTGACCAGCTGGAACAATGTCATCACGTCCACCAAGATGAGCTTGCACGTGCAAGCGCATGTGCGGGTGGATTCGGCAGGTTTCAGACGACTAGTCGAAGAAATTTCATGATCTGTGTGAAGTCGACAAAATAAATATTTAACTCACGGGATTCCATTGGTTACCGCGCATGCTGGGTTGCGCCAACTGGCGGAGACCCGGGAAAGGAAGATCCGGAACAAGGTGAGAGACTCGAAGACAAAGGCCAAGATGGCGGAAGGCGCAGATGTTCCGCCAGGTTCAGAAAGCCCACTCCTCCCAAGTGAGCACGCAAGTGCGTGAGGGACTTTGGGACCTGACGCACTCCCAGCGTCGATGCGCACACTCACGATCTCTCTTGACATGCACCCCTTTGTCCGTCGCTGCCGCCTGCGAGTGTTCCCCTAAACTCACTTGCCCGAAGCTCCTGCACATACACCTCCTGCCTCAACCACCAAACGCGCGTTCACCTGGTCACCACCAGCGAGTGTTTTTATTTTCCATTATCTTATCTTCTCCTGTACACCATCATCACTGCCGGCTGCCACTGTCCTCCCTTACCTCACACTACAGTCATGCAGAACCAACAACATGAGCAGCAGCAGCGACAGCAGCCGCACTACGACTTTGGCACGGGCTTCCCGCGCCCGGAGGTGCCCACGATGTGGAGTCCCGACCTGGAGCGCGACAGCTGCGGCGTGGCCCTGCTGGCCCACGTCGGCGGCCAGGCGTCGCACGCGATCGTCAGCGACGCGCTGCTGGCGCTGGGCCGCATGGCCCACCGCGGCGCCAAGGGCTGCGACAACGCCGAGGACGGCGTGGGCATCATGATCGCCCTGCCCGACGAGTTCTTCCGCAGCGGCGCGTGCGACGACATGGAGTGGTGCGCCAGCGCCGGCGCCGCTGCCGCTGATGGCGGCCACCAGCTTCCGGTGCGAGGCAGCTACGCCGTGGGCATGATGTTCCTCTCGTCCCAGGACGAAGAGCGACGCAGCGCGCAGCGACTGGTCGAGCGCGCCATCGCCCAGGAACAGCCCGCGCCGCACACCTCGTCGTCCCCACAGCAGGCGCCGCCGCTCCAGCTCCGATTCCTCGGCTGGCGACGCGTCCCGGTCGACGCCGCGGCGCTGGGTCGCGGCCCTGCCAAGCACAGCGCGCCCTCGGTCTGGCAATTCTTCGTCACTCCCAATGTGACGTGTGATGACGTAGACACACGTCAGGCCACGTCCGCGTCTACACATATTGATCCTGCACGATTCGAGCGCAGCTTGTTCAGCCTCACCAAGGAGATCGAGCGGCTGGGCCGACGACAGGCCACCGAAGATGGACCCGACACCGGGTCGCCTCCTCAGGGTACGGTCTTGTTTCAGTCCCCCTTTTGATTGAGTTTTTCTGAGCTTTTAACGCAAAATTTGACGAATTTAAGAATTAATCGGGGGGGGGGCCGGATGATCGCACACAGATGGGACGGCGTCGTTCAAGGGCTACCTGTGCAGCTTGTCCAGCCGCACGGTGGTCTACAAGGGCCTCCTGGACTGTCGCCAGCTGGGCACCTTCTACCCCGACCTCCGCGATCCGCGCGTGCAGTCGCACGTCGCGCTCGTACACGCCAGGCACGTCCCTGTCGCCCTCGCTCTCGCTCTTGCACGTGAGCGTGTGCACAGTGTGATCAGGCTGACTCTCGTGATGCGTGCGGCTGAGCAGGTTCAGCACCAACACCTTCCCCAGCTGGGCCCGCGCACAGCCCTACCGCGTGCTGTGTCACAACGGCGAGATCAACACTCTCAGGTAAGCGCCCTCACTAGACGCTTGTGCGTGCGTGCGTGCGTGCGTGCGTGCGTGCACAATCCTCATCACTGGCGTCCACACAGGGGCAACATCAACCGAATGCGTGCACGTCAGGGAGTGATGCACACGCCACTGTTCTCTGAGCGACAGCTCGAGTCGGTGTACCCGGTCATCGACGAGACCGGGTCGGACTCGGGCATGCTCGACAACGCGCTCCAGTTCTACTCGATCACGGGCTCTCGCTCCCTCCCCGAAGCCTTGGCCACAATGGTACGCATGGCGTGTGTGATGCCCTTGATCGTGTGACGACCTGCACGTGTCGCTGACGGCGCTGACTGCGACAGGTGCCTGAGACGTGGGAAAAGGACGAGCTGATGGACAAGGAGCGGAGGGCGTTCTACGAATACTACAGCTCCGTCCAAGAGCCCTGGGACGGCCCTGCGCTGCTCGCCTTCACCGATGCTCGCTTCGCAGGTTTAGATCGAGCATGCCCTTTTGTTTCCCCTTGAGATGATCTGCTTGCTCACCAGCTTCACTTCCTCAGGCGCTGTCTTGGATCGTAACGGTCTGCGTCCGGCGCGCATCCTCGAGCTCAAGGACGGACGTGTCATCCTGGCCTCTGAGGTGCGCACGATCATTCCACGCGCGGTGTGTCCATGCGCACAGTTCCACTCACTCACTCACACCTCTCTCGTCATCAGGTTGGTCTGCTGCCGGTCGACGCTGACAACATCGCCAGGAAGACAAGGCTGAAGCCGGGCAAGTTCTTCCTTGTCGATTTTGAGCAGAAGCGCATCGTGAGGGATCGCGACTTCAAGCGTTCAATCGCCACCGCCCAGCCCTACGCCCAGTGGCTGGCCCACCAAAAGGTCACGCTCGATCGCGACCTCAAGCTGGACGCCAGCGACCGAGCCACGGCCGAGCGTCTCCTCGCCACGCCGCAGCTGCAAGCGCTCGCCTCTCTCCTGGCACCGATCGAAGTGGGCGAAGGCGCTCTGCACGCCGATCCGCGGCTGAAGGCCTTCAACTACACCACCGAGCAGATCAACATGCTGCTCACGCCCATGGGCAAGAGCGGCGTCGAGGCGCTGGGCTCCATGGGAAACGACGAAGCGCTGGCGTGCCTCTCGACGATGGGCAGGCGCGTGTCCGAGTTCTTCAAGCAGCTCTTTGCGCAGGTCACCAACCCGCCCATCGACCCCATTCGCGAGACGGTCGTCATGGCCCTGAACACCTACATCGGTGCGCGGCCCTACAGCTCTTTCTGCACCTGACCCACTGACGCAGCGCGCGCGAGAGCACTGTACTGACCTCGAGTGCACGCGCTTGTTTGGTACACAGGGCCTGAGGGCAATGTGCTTGCGCCCGAGGAGGCGCACTGCCACCGGCTGCAGATCCAATCGCCCACGCTCACCACGACCGAGTTCCTCGCGATCGCTTCGCTGCCGCACACCAACCCCGGTCTCGGCTGGTCCACCAGCGTATGCGTCCCCTTCCGAGCTGGCAATGACGGCCTGGCTCTGGGCCCGCACTCTCCATTGCTAATGCTTCTACCTCACTGAGCAGGTGGTTGACATCACGTATCCGCTTGACCAATGTCTGGATGAAGCGATCGAAGCCATATGCGAGAAGGCTGAAGAGGCCGTCTCTCAGGGCGCGCACTTCCTCGTCCTGTCCGACGTATCCGCAGGCGCCAACACTCTCGCCGTGCCCGCTCTGATGTAAGTCAGCGTCACTGACAACTCTTGTCCCCGAGTGTGGTGCACTGACTGTGCCTGTACGTGTGCAACAACACAGGGCCACGGGCGCTGTACATCACCACCTGATCAAGCGTCAGCTGCGATGCAAGTGTGCGCTGGTCATCGCTTCGGCGGACCCGCGCGACGTGCACGACCTCTGCCTGCTGGTTGGATTCGGCGCTGATGCCGTGTACCCCTACATGGTCTACCGTTGCTTCATCGCGCTCAGCGACGAGTTGCAGCAGGATGGCGAGAAGAAGGAGACGACGCAAGACAGCTGCGGTGAGAACAAGGACCTGCTCACCCACAGTCCGGCTATCGCCAAGTACAGGTCGGCCATCGACAAGGGCATCCTCAAGGTCATGGCCAAGATGGGCATCTCGACGCTCGCCAGCTACAAGGGCGCTCAGGTGTTTGAAGCCGTGGGTCTGGGCAAGGACGTGGTCAAGACATGCTTCGAGGGCGTGTCTTCCCGCCTCTCTGGTACGTCGCACGCGCCCACGCGTCGTACGAGACTTGCCGCGTACTCACAATGCTGCACTGCGCACGCCAGGTCTGTCCTTCCGCCACTTCGATGCGACGTTGCGCGGATGGCACGAAAAGGGCTATGGACCGGGCGCGCTCAAGACGCTGCCTAACGCGGGCCAGTATCACTGGCGTGCCGAGGGCGAGGCCCATGTCCACGACCCGACGTACGTGCAGCATCTACCTCTTGTTGGCGCATGTGTCTGTCGTGTTGTGCGCGCGACTGAACACATGTGTGCGTTGGGTGGTCGTCTACACAGCGCGATGGCGAAGCTGCAGGAGGCCACGCGTACCAACAGCAAGGAGGCGTTCCGTAGCTATTCGGAGCTGGCGGATGCCAACACCAAGCGGTGCATGCTGCGCGGTCTCTTCTCCTTCCGCGCTGGCTCTCCCGTTCCCATCGATGAAGTCGAGTCTGCCGCCGCGATCGTCGTACGAGTTTCCCTTATCTATGATAGAGGCATCACTCACGCGGCACACAATCTCACTCACGTCGTTTCACTGTGCATGCAGAGGCGGTTCTGCACGGGCGCCATGTCGTACGGCTCCATCTCCAAGGAGACGCACGAAACGTTGGCCGTGGCAATGAACCGAGCCGGCGGCCGCTCCAACTCGGGCGAGGGCGGCGAGGACTACGAGCGCTTCCAACCGCTGGCCAACGGCGACTCCAAGCGCTCGGCCATCAAGCAGATTGCTTCGGCCCGCTTTGGCGTGACGTCGTACTACCTCCTGCACGCCGACCAGCTGCAGATCAAGATGGCCCAGGGCGCAAAGCCTGGCGAGGGCGGAGAGCTGCCCGGACCCAAGGTGAGCGAGGAGATCGGCCGCACGCGACATTCCGTGGCCGGCGTGGGTTTGATCTCGCCGCCTCCTCACCACGACATCTACTCCATCGAGGATCTGGCGCAGCTCATCCACGATCTCCACTGGTACGCCGCCTCCCTGAGGCCACACCACTCACCCAGTTGTGTTTACACTCATCTCGTTCTCGATTCTTTGCAGCGCCAACATTCGCGCGACGGTGAGCGTCAAGCTGGTGTCGCAGGTCGGCGTCGGCGTGGTGGCCGCGGGCGTGGCCAAGGCGCATGCCGGTAACAGCTCTCGTCAAGTCGAAGTGCATTCCGTGCTCACAACTAACATCACCTCTCGCCACCACTAGATCACATTGTCATCTCTGGCCATGACGGCGGCACCGGTGCTTCGCGCTGGACCGGCATCAAGGTACCTCACCCTACGTCCCACGCGCTTGTCTTGCCAGCGCTAATGCGTGAACTCATGCTCGCCTCTTTGACTCGCTACAGTATGCCGGTCTTCCGTGGGAGCTTGGTTTGTCAGAGGCGCAGCAGTGTCTGGTGATGAACGGTCTGCGTGACCGCGTTGTTCTGCACGTCGACGGTGGCATCCGAACGGCGTTTGATGTCGTCGTGGGCGCTCTGCTCGGAGCTGAAGAGTTCGGCTTCGGCACCGTCCCCCTCATCGTGCTCGGTTGCATCATGATGCGCAAGGTGCGTGTCCTTTAGTGTTCCTTTAACCCGCGCTAGCACGTATCTGCCGTGCATGGCTGACCGCCCCGGTGATCACACACAACAGTGTCATCTCAACACGTGTCCGGTCGGCATTGCCACGCAAGACCCCGTCCTGAGGGCCAAGTTCAAGGGTCAGCCGGAGCACGTCCTCAATTTCTTCTTCCTCATCGTACGTTCCCTCGTGACAGGGCCTGCTGCCCTCGCGCTTAGCTCACGCAATATCCCCTGCGCACACCGTCAGGCCGAGGAGGTGAGGAACTACATGGCGACGATGGGCTTCCGCACGATGGACGAGATGATCGGCCGCACGGACATGCTGGAGGTGGCCGGGGCGAATGCTGCGCGGGTTGCCGATCTCGGCCTTGACCTCTCTCCCCTCCTCGCCGACGCGGCCGCTCTCCGCCCTGGGGCCGGCGTTCGCTTCAAGCCTTCGGACAAGGTACCACGCTCGTCCTCGCCGGTGACACCGTGGAGAGCTGGTTCTGTCGCTGGTGACGACGCCTAACCTGGGTCTCTTCTCTTTGGATCAAAGGCCCGACCGACCGATCACGTCGACGCCGCAATCACTGCCTCTCTGGACAAGGTGGCCAGCGCGCAGGACGTTGACCCCAACATCAAGGAAGCCATCGCCATTGCCCTCGACGTGGAGAACACCTCGAGGAGCGTGGGTGCCACGGCTAGCTATCACGTGTCGCGTCTTTTCGGACCTGATGGCCTGCCGCATGTGCGTGCATCACTCGTGCGCTGACCTGTTGGCATACTAACGCGCCATCACGCCATGTACAGGGCCAGGAAGTGGCGGTCAGCCTTCGTGGCAGCGCGGGCCAGAGCTTCGGCGCGTTCTTGGCGGGGGGCGTGCGCATGGAAGTCATCGGCGACGCCAACGACTATGTTGGCAAAGGCCTCTCGGGCGGCACTCTGGTGATCCGCGGCCACGGCGAGTCCATGATGGGCGTCACTGCTGGCAACGCCTGCCTCTATGGCGCCACCTCCGGCCGTCTCTTCCTGCACGGCCGCGCCGCTCAGCGCTTTGGCGTCCGCAACTCGGGCGCCGTGGCCGTCATCGAGGGCGCCGGCGATCATTGCTGCGAGTACATGACCGGCGGCATCTGCGTGGTCCTGGGCAAGGTCGGCAAGAACTTTGCTGCCGGCATGACCGGCGGTCTCGCCTACGTGTGGTGCCCCGGCGGAGACGACACCATCTTCCGCAGTCAGTGCAACATGGAGATGGTCTCGCTATACAAGCTGGATCAAGTCGAGGCGGGCGATGCGGAGCAGGTTCGCGCGCTAGTTCGTCAGCACGCCGACTACACCGGCTCGCGCGTCGCCACCGAGCTCTTGGCCAAGTGGCCCGAGGTACGCGTGTGTGTTGCGAACATCGTAGACGCCAAACTAAAGCTCACATATCAATCGATCGTCGTTTCGGCACACAGGTGATGCGCGAGTTCATCAAGGTGTATCCCAACGACTACCGCCGCGTGATGGAGGAGCGCCGCTGGGAGGGCGGGCTCGCCAGCGTTCAGAAACAGCCCGCGCAATCCGAGCAGCCCAAGTACGTCGGTCTGCTCGCGTTCATCGCGTTCACGCACACGTCTGACGTTAGACCCTCGTGTGTCGTGTGTGCAGGAACGAGCTGGTGGACCAGCAGCACAAAAAGGTGGGCGACATCGAGGACATGATCGAGAAGTACAAGAGCGTGGTGCCGACGGGCACCGAAGCCAAGATCCGCGGCTTCATGCGGTACCCGCGCAAGAAGCACGCGCTCCGATCGACCACCGAGCGCGTCGGCGACTTCGGCGAGATCTTTGTGTCGCACGCCGAAGCTGACGGGCCCGCGCACGAGGGAGAGAAGAAGACGCAGGCCGCACGCTGCATGGACTGCGGCGTGCCCTTCTGTCAATCAGAGACGGGTACTGCTCTCCAGCGCGATGCCTCACGGGTGCCGGTTGTGTCGTTGCGTGTCTGCTGACGCTCACTTTCTCATCTGAAACGCTGGCCAGGCTGTCCTGTCTCGAACTTGATCCCGGACTTCAACGCCCTCGTGTATGCGGACAAGTGGGAGGAGGCCTACCGCGTCCTCAGCAAGACCAACAACTTCCCCGAGTTCACCGGCCGCGCCTGCCCTGCTCCCTGCGAGGTTCGTCCACTTGACCACACGTGGACATACGGCCATGTAGAGTGTGTCTAACGTGTTTGGCTCTTTGCTCCATTCCAGGGCGCCTGCGTGCTTGGAATCAACTCCTCTGCGGTCACCATCAAAGACCTTGAGCACGTACGTGTGCGCCGGCTTACCGCGGTCATCTTCACAGAGACGACTCACTCAAACGCCTTTTACCCGGTTCACAACAGAGCATCATAGATCGAGCGTGGCAAGAGGGTTGGGTCGTCCCTCGTCCTCCCCAAGTGCGCACGGGCAAGTCGGTGGTACGTCGTCACCTCCTACATACACGCCAGCGCTCGCGTGCACGCGAGGCCACGACTGATCACCCTGACGTCCACGACCGTCGTACACAGGCGGTGATCGGCAGCGGACCGGCAGGATTGGCGGCCGCCGACCAGCTCAACAAGGCTGGACACCTCGTGACCGTCTACGAGCGCGCTGACCGGGCGGGAGGTCTCCTCATGTATGGCATTCCCAACATGAAGATCGACAAGAAGCAGGTACGTCCGTGACTTGCTCCTCTTCCCTGTGTGGAGTGGTGTCATGATACTGACGCGCCGCACAGGTCGTGGAGCGTCGCCTGCGACTGATGGAGCAGGAGGGCGTCAAGTTTGTCACGGGCGTGAGCGTGGGTCAGCCGGGCGCGGTGAGCCTGGCCGAGCTGCGCGCGCAGCACGACGCCGTGCTGCTGGCTTGCGGCGCCACCGCCGCGCGCGACCTGATGACGACGCCCGGCCGCCAGCTCCAGGGCATTCACCAGGCCATGGAATTCCTCACCTCGTCCACACGCGCCCTGCTGGCCACCGACGACGGCCGACCGCGGCCGACCATCGACGCCAAGGGGCGTCATGTGGTGGTCATTGGTGGCGGCGACACCGGTACTGATTGCATCGGCACATCGCTCCGTCAGGGCTGCGCGTCGGTGTCCAATCTGGAGATCCTGCCGCGTCCGCCCAACGACCGCGCTGAAGACAACCCGTGGCCGCAGTGGCCTCGAGTCTACAAGGTCGACTACGGCCACGAGGAGGCGGCCGCCACGGGCGTCTCCGCCACCGGCGCTAACCAGGATCCGCGCACGCACCTCATCTCGACCAAGGCCTTCATCGCCGATGAGGAGACCGGGACGCGCGTCGTCGGCGTCAAGACGGTGCAGGTTCAGTGGGACAAGGACGCCAGCGGCCGCTGGGTCATGTCCGAGGTCGCCGGCAGCGAGCGGGTGCTCAAGGCCGACCTCGTCCTGCTCGCCATGGGCTTCCTCGGTCCCGAGCGGAGCGTCGTCGAGAGCCTCCCGGCCGACGCCCAGCTCGAGCTCGACGCGCGGGGCAACTTCAAGGCCGCCTACGGCGCCTTCCACACCACCGTGCCCGGCGTGTTCGCCGCCGGCGACTGTAGGCGCGGTCAGAGCCTCATCGTGTGGGCCATCAACGGTATCTTCTCTTCCTCTCTTGCTCTTCCTCTCGCTACGTGCGATGGTGATCGGCGACTGACCCTTGATGGTGGCCACAGAGGGACGCGGCGCGGCGGCGGAGATCGACCGACACTTGATGGGCGGCAAGACTGCGCTGCCCGGCGTGGCGCCAAACAAGAAGTGTTGCTGACCAGCTTCACCATCACAAATTAAGCGGTGAGCCAACAGCAACAATTAACTAACGCAATGTTGCTATTGGCCACTGGCGGGCCAATGAAAATAAAACCTGGCGCGCCAATGAGAATAATGATCGAGGCGCCAATGGCGACTTTCGCCTTGAAAGGTAAAAAGCAAAACGTTTTCCTGTTCTTCTCTTTCAAACCAACAACAAGCAACAAGCAAGGAGAGCTAAGATGGACTTTGAACTCAAGGGAAAGATCGCGTTCGTCACTGGCGCCTCGGCTGGCATCGGCCGCGAGTCGGCCATCCTCTTCGGCAAGCTGGGCGCCAACGTCGCCATCACCTTCCACTCGGACGACGCTGGCGCGCAGGCCACCGTCGAGGCCATCAAGGCTCACGGCTCTGACGTACTCTCTCACTCTCTTCTCCTTGTCATGCTGGTGGTCTCAGAGGATGCTGATGTTAATGTCTCACGCGTGACGAGCAGGCGATGGCGGTGCGCTACGATCTCGGCAGCAACGACTCGATCGAGGAGGCGGTCAAGGCCGTCGTGGCCAAGTGGGGCCGCATCGAC
>CDFA01021417.1:0-10083 GCA_000826305.1 Acanthamoeba healyi | reverse complement strand
CTTGAGGTCGCGGTGCACGATGCCCGACGAATGCAGGAAGTGCATGCCCTTGGCCGCCTGGTAGCCGATCTTGACCTTGAGCAGGAACGGGATGTCTGGAATCAGCTCGTTGTGTAGCAGCTGCATGCGTGCAGAGATGAGAGAGGTCAGGCCAGTCAAACGAACGAACGGCGTCAAGTCCCTCCCTGATGTGGTTCGGATGTAAATTCCACCACGTACGTCGTAGAGCGAACCGAGAGCCATGTACTCCATGACGATGGCCATGTCGGGCGGCTTGGTGCAGGCGGCCATGAACAAGACTACGTTCGGGTGCCTCAACGTGGTCATCACTCTCACCTGGTAAACCAGATCCCAAGAGCAATGAGCACTGCGCAACGTCACACGAGCGTGATCGGAGTTGTGTACCTCCTCCTTGAAGCTGCGTTCGGTTTCCCTGGAGTAGTTCTTGTTGGAGATCATCTTCACGGCCACCTCCGTACCCTTCCAAACGGCCTTGTGCACTTCGCCGTATCCTCCCTGGCCGAGCACGCCGTCGAGCTCCACCTCGCTGAGATCGACCTCCCAGCTCTCGGGCTTCTCGCGCATCCTGAACAGGACCAGGAAGACGAGCGCCAGCACCAGGGCCAGCACTACGACGACGAACGCCGCCGGCAAGCTCACCGCCAGCGCGATGGTGGTGGCGTCCGAGTTGGAGCTTTTAGACAGCGTGTTGACCTCGCACAGATCGCCGGCCCACGGCGCGGCGCAAACGCACTTGGAGCTCACGCACTGGCCGTTGTTGGAGCACAAGGTGCCGTCGCCGATGCAGCTGTGCAGAGGGCTCACGGGCTCTCCCTTACAGGTCATGCCCTTGATCGTGTTCAGCACGCGTGCCATGGCGCCGCGCGAGTGGCTCACTCGCACGACGTAACTGAACTCGGCCATGGCGTCGGCCGTGTCCGAGCTCTGAATCCAATAGAGGAACTCGACGAGGGACTGGGCCTTGGTGCAGTCGGCCATGGATGAGTTGCGCAGCAGCCATACGTTGAAGAACGCCACGGGCCAGCTGCCGGCGCTCGGCGCGAGCAGCATCTGGAACGCCGAATCGACCGGGCGGTCGGAGAAGTCCGCGAGCGTGGACTTGAGCGACTCGGTCCCGGCGTACACCGTCTGGCCGGCCGAGTTGACCATGCCTGCGGCCAGCACGTTGTTGACGCCCTCGAGCGAGTGGCGCGGCCAGAAGGCCAGCGAATAGGACGCTCCGGACACGCTGATGGGCACAGTCATGCCATTCACGGGCACCGTGCGGTTGGGCTGCACCACACAACGATGTGAGCGCGCGTGAGGTGAAGGAGCGGTGGTGGTGTCACCACGCGTACCTCTTGCTGGAGCACGGGGAACTTGATCGTCTGCCCGGGGCCGATGATCGAGTTGAACGTCGCGTTGGCCTTGGAGAGAAGGTTGGTGTAGTGGTAGGTGATCGCCGAGGAGCCGCTCTGATAGGCGATGCGGATGGGCACGTGCGGGAGAGCATCCTTTATGTCCGGGTTGATCTGCTTGAGCCTTTCGTCATCCCAGTACTTGATCTCGTTGATGTAGCTGCATTGCAACCATTGGCGAACGTCATTGAGTTTTTAACCGATCTTTGACCAATGGCAAAAGAGACACAACGAACGTACATTCCGGTCAACGTGGAGAAGTCTACGATGAGTGCGGCCTTGCCTACGAGCTCGGGCACGTTGTAGATGGGCACCAGAGCGCCTGCCAGCATCGGGAGCGATTCCATGTCGGGCAGAGCCGCCTGGATGGCGGGCGGAACCGCATTGCTCACTGCGCCAAAGTCGATCTGACCCTGCGCTCAAAGTGGAAGAATAGGAGTTGAGTTCATTTGCGCGCTCATGTCTGCGGTGGCTGTGAACGTACCGTGGGCATGGTGTTGTAAACCAGGTCGGTGTTGCCAGAGTAGAACTTGACCTTGAACGTGCCCGAGGTGTAGGAGTCGGCCATGCGCTGGTAGACGTAGACCAGCGGCTCGCCCATGGCGATGAGCGCCGCTTGATCAAGGATGCGCGTCCCTCCGCAGCTCACTGTGCCGACGAGGTCGGTGGCGTGCGAGCGGAACGTCTTGGGCAGCGGAGCAAAGCCCTGCTGCGTGAGCATGGTGTCGACGCGCTCGTTGACCTGAATCCACGCCATCATGCGGAGCAGCTCGCGCGGGTACGAGCAGTCGCCCACGGCTGACGTGCCGACGGGCAACCCGCGGCCGGAGGAGTTGGCGGCGATGGTGAGCATGAGGAGGCTCACCAAGGGCCAATCGGTGGTGGCGTTGGACGTGACCACGCCTGACGAAGGGCCTACGTTGGTGAGCGAGCCGTCGGAGAAGGCAGTGAGCGCAGTCCCCATGGCCGACGTGGCGGCGGTCAACACGCCCGCGGCGCCAATGGGCGTGACCGCGGCGGGGCTGTTGGGCATCATGGATGCGATTTTAACTCCGGCGGCGGTGGCGGTGGCCGTCGTCGCCTCGGAGTAGGTGCCGTAGGTGAGCACGCCTTCGTCGCTTGGGCGCTGGATGAGGCCCGAGACACGATGGTCAACAGCCGTCGCTCTACCGCCAACGACTGGTGGCATCTGCGTCCAATCTCTACCCGAGTTGGCCCAAGCTTGAGCAAACTCGTCGCTGCAGCCTGAGAGCGACCGGGCAAACGCCCCGGAGATGCCCATCGCCGACTCGCCCGCCCAGCTGTCCACGAGGAGCGTGATGTCGGCGTCGGGCAGCATGGCGTCGTTGGCAGAGTTGAGCGCGATCACGCGCGGATCGCGCCAGTTGGTCACCGACCCGGCCCAGATGCCTCCCAGCGTGGCGCAGTCGAGCACCAGAGGCAGGCTCGAGACGGTCGGGAGTCTGTAGATCGGCACGATGGGCATGCAGGCGATCGGGACGTAGACCATGCCCGGCCAGTCGGCGGGCACGGACACCAGCGCTCCGTCGGCGTTGCCGGCAGAGTAGAGCCGCAGTCCGTCGTCCGAGTCGTTCTGTGCGAGAAAGGTGAGGCTCACGTCGTCCTTGGAGAAGAGGTACGACGAGGCCAGCTGAGTGAAGAGGCCGGTGAAGGCCGACTCGCCGGCGACCTTGAGCGTGGCGACAGACACGCCCGTCTGGGCCGAAGCCGGTGGAGCCGCGGAGAGCGTGAGTGCCACCACGAGAGCCGCAAGAGCAAGCAGCAAGGCTGATGTTGTGGCGGCCATCAGTGGGTGTTGTGTGTGTGTGTGTGTGTTGCGGAGCGTAGGAGAGAAGACGGGAACTGAACACAGTGAACTGCGAACGAGCTAGCGGCGTTTCGGGGGTAGCGGTGCGCCAAACAACTGATCGAACAGCAGACCATGTGATGCAACGGCGTCCTTGGTTGGAGGCTAATCCTAGAGCTGTGCGTCCTTAATGGCCTGTGAAGCTGCACCGCTGCACTGCTGCAGCTGCCAACAGGCCGCGGTTGAACCAGTTTAGCTCCGATTGGTTGTTTATTTAAATGTCAATCTGTGCAACCAATGGGATTGCCGTTTATTGGCCTTTGGTTAGCTCACCCACCTTCACAAGTGCAGTTAGAGGCTCCTGTTGCTGCTTGGTCCCAGGCCAACGCCACGCCGCACATGCCGTAGGCATCAACGCCCTCAACTATAAAGTCTCACGCGCTGCAGCTCCGATCAGTAGTTTTCTCTCACACAACAACAACAACAGCTCCATACTCACGTCGCCATGGCACACGCGCTCAAGCTTGTCGTAGTGTTGCTGCTGGCGCTGGTCGCCTTCTACTCCGCTGGTGCCTCAGCCGCAGGCCAGCCGATCGCCATCACGCTCAAGGGTCTCATCGCTGGCCGCGCCACGCCCATCTCGCACGAGTTCCTGGGCGTCCCCTACGCTGCCCCGCCCGTGGGCGCGCTCCGCTGGAGGGCGCCCCAGTCGGCTGACGCCTGGTGGCCAAAGACGCTCGACGCGACGACCTACGGCCACGCATGCCCGCAAGCCACCGCCGCCACGCCTAACCAGGACGAGGATTGCTTGACGCTCAACGTCTTCACTCCGCTCGGCTCCAAGCCTGGCGACGACAGGCCCGTCGTTGTGTACGTGACACACACCTGCGCTATATAGAAGCTTGAGGCCAGCGCTGCTCACACACTGAGCGTGTCGTTGTGATGCTTAGTTACGCGCACGGCGGCGCCTTCGTGACCGGCACCGGCGCCGGCCAGCAGTTCAACGGCTCGGCGTGGGCGCAGGCCACCGGCAACATCATCGTGAGCATCAACTACCGCCTGGGCATCCTCGGCCTCCTGGGCCTGCCCGGCACTATCGAGGAGAGCGGCGCCTTTGGCAACTGGCTGCTCTACGATCAGCATAAGGCCTTGCAGTGGGTCAAGCACAACATCCTCGCCTTTGGCGGCAACCCGTGGGCCATGACCTTTGGCGGCCAGTCGTCTGGCTCGATCGCCATCGGCATCCATCTCACTGCCGTCGAGAAGACGCTCGGCCTCTTCCAGAACGTGTACATGGAGAGCGGCGCGCCGACCGTGCTCGACCCGCCGTCGACCTACACCGACATCACCGCCACGCTCGCCGCGCGCTTTGGCTGCACCGGCGGCAACGCGGCCATCCTCGCGTGCCTGCGCCAGGTCAACGTGTCGAGCCTCCTGGCTGCGCAGACCTCGATCAGCTACTTCACCAAGCCCCGACCGGCGCTCGATGGATTCTACATCAAGGAGCAGCCGCTCACGCGCCTCGCCAAGGGCCTCTTCCTGTCCAACGTGAACGTGCTCGCCGGCTATCACACCAACGAGTCGACCTCGCTCAACGCCCGCACGACCTACCCCGCATTCAACGTCACCGAGGCCGCCTACACGGCCTACCTGACCAACCGCTGGGGCGCCGCGTCGGTCGAGACTGTCAAGGCCATGTACCCGTACCCGGATGAGTTCCCCTCGCGCTACGCGTCGTACTCCAAGGCCGACACGGACAACGACTACGTGTGCATGCTCAAGCACTACCTCAAGGCCTTCGTCAGCGGCGGCGGCTCGCGCGTGTTCCTCTACCACTTCAAGCGCCCGGCGCCCTTCGCTCCGGCGGCGCTCGGCTCGTTCCACACGAGCGAGCTCGCGTACAACTTTGGCAATCCGTGCTTCGGACCTACGATGCCCTATGGCCCGACGTGCACGGCCCAGCCGACGACCTGGCCTGCTGGCAGCGCCGACGCCGCGCTGACGGCCACCGTGCGTTCGCTGTGGGCCAACATGGCGGCCTACGGCAACCCAGGCGCGGTGTGGCCCCGCTTCGGCGCTTCGACATCGTGGTCGGTGCTGGCGCTCGATGCCAGCGACGCCACGGGCCAGGCCGTGCTCACCACCGAGACCGACGCCGCCACGGCCGACGTGTGCCCCTACTGGGACAGCCGCGTGGCTCCTCACTGCGGCGACAACGTGTGCAGCTCGGGCGAGACCGTGTTCAACTGCTATGTCGACTGCCTCTAAGTTGAGGTAGTGCGACTGAACTGTGTCAATAGATAGTTTGTACAAGAACGTTCGCATCTCTCCACACGCGCGCAAGCTGGGAATGGTCGCGGGGGAGGGAACGGCTCCGGAGTTGACGGAGTCTAGTTCGGTTAAAATCTGACGTGTGGGCGACATGTGATGCTAGGTGCCAACTTTTGCCTAATCGCGCTTTGTGTTGTTCGCCTAAGATACCTAAACTTTGTGTGCGCCGGAGGGAAACGCCGGAGGACGGAAGAGGACGGAGGATCCCATGAGGCAGCAGAAGAACTTTTTCGCCGTACTACTGGTGGCTTGTCTCCTTCAGGCATGTCTCGTCGGCTTTGGTAACCCCCTAAAAACGTTCTTCGCTCTTTGCCTTCGCTTTGCCCTCACCCCTTCATTTTTTTAACCTCCCCCCCCCACTAACGACTACGCCGGCGGATGCCGCCACAGGCGCTGGTTCGATATTGGATGTGTGCAGCTCGGGGTGCTCCTACACGTCTCTGTGCGACGCCATGCAGAACGTCATCGGCGCCGGGGACGAGGTGCTCGTGCAGCCAGGCAACTACACCGAAGCAGGGTGCCAGTTGAGCTTAAGCATCACGCTCACGTACGTTCGCGGGAGCGCCTCGCTGTCTGCCTCCTCTTGTGTGCGTATGTGTGTGTGTGTTGCCTGCGTTGTCTTTCGACCACGTGTTCAGACCAACCGCCGCCGTCGTTGTTGTTGCTCCGGCAGGCTGTTGGGCGAGGTGCGCGCAACGAGCACCGCAAGCCTGTGGCTCGACATTCTGCCGGGAGTGAGGCTCACTATCAACGAAAGCTCGATGGACCTCATCGGTGGTACGTCGCTGCCCAGGCACGTTAGGTCGTGGTTGTCGTAGCGGCGCGCGTGCGAGCATGTTTTATATGATGGTCAGCGCGGCTAACACGCATGTAGGCGTGCGCGTAGGGCAAGGGGCAAGCGTGAATCAGGTGTGCGACTTGCGCATGGACATCAGCAACAACGGTGCGATCACACTCACGGCCAGTTGTGCTGATGACCATCGACGCGTGATCGCACACATCCTCGCACACTCACACGCGTTCCCTTCGTTATGTCAGAGGTTAGTGTGCCGGGCATCCAGATCGATCAAGACGGCGTGTGGACGCAGCGCGGACGGCTGTCCATCACGAGCACCAACTACGGACAGCAGACGTTTGGTAAGCTACGTTTGGGACGCCAGTGCCCAGCCGCCGTTGCCTGAGTGGCGACCGCTGACACTGGCAACGGTGATGGCGTGACTTCTCATGCCTGGCGTGGCGACAGGCGTCAATGGCTCGATGAACGCAACGTGGGAGCAGATCGGCGACTTCTTCCTCACACAGAATGGAGAGGGTGCCACAGGTACCGTTGTTATGACCGTCCTCCTCGTGACTAGACCGAGAGGTTGAATCAGTGCACGTGACGACCACAATCTCGACTCCTATATAGGAGTGATCATGGAACAGGGGAGCCGCTGGCTGCAATCCGGGAGATGTGACATGCCCATGGCCTTCTTCGGTACGCACGCGCAGCGCCAGCCACGACGCCCAAGCGCTCGCTCGCTCACTAGGTTAGTCACGTGCGTAGGAGTTAAGCTCTACGAGTCCCAGTGGATCGCCAACGGGCCGGTCAACATGTCCGCCAGTGCGTGTTTGCCCTTGTCCCGCATGTGCGCCTCGCTGCTGTGTTGCTTAATGGTGACGACAACAGGCGGAGGTATGTCGCTCTCTGATTCCTCGTGGATCCTCAACGACTCGTTCACCATCATCAGCTATGGTACGTCATTCCTCCACACAGACCAGACAGCAATCACCTTCGCCTCCTCTCTCTCCCTCCCTCACTCGTCCACGCACTCAGGTTACATTGAGCTCTGGGGCCAGACGACGTGGGAGCAGAGGGGCCCGGTGACGATGACGCGCCCCAATCAAGGAGGTGACGAGATCCCTGCCTACCTGCATGAAAGCGTCCGCTTAGAGGCTTTGACTGACACCGAGCCGGCTTTCCTCCTGCGCAGCCATAACGGTCGGCGACACCAGCGTTTGGAACCAGTACGGATCCCTGACGATCATCACATCCTATGGTATCACGGGTAAGCCTTCGCGCTGCTCGGCGAGGAGACCTTGGCGTCGCCGATGGCGCAACAACTGAGGGGCGGCTGATCATCACCCATTGTCGTGCTTAGGGGTTTACGGCACGGCCGACGCGAGGTGGAACCAATACGGGGCGGTGAACATGAACGTGACCGACTCGTCGACAGGTATGTTTCGCTAAGGGCCACACGCAGCATAAATGAATTGCTGACATATGCCCTTTGCTCTCTCCAGGAATTAACTGTGATCCCGGGTTTGAGTGGTACTTCAACACGCCCGCCGTCATCAACGTAGACGGCACCTCCACCGCCTACGGTACGTGGCGCGTGTGCTTCTCGGGGCGGCTCATCCGATGTTCACTTCGTGTGCACGTGGAGCGTAGCTGGATCGTGCGAACAGCTCCCCTTCCCGTCGCCATCACCGCAGTCCTACTTCATCAACTCGACCAACGAGAACTTCACGCCGGCGGTGCGCGTCAACTTGACCTCGTCGGTGGTCACGATCGTGCCCACGGACGCGAACGGGAGCGAACAGCCGTCTGCGAGCGTGGAGCTCGGGCTCGGAGCTCTGGGCGACGGTGGCGACTACGCCGCCCTCCCTCGCAATGGTGCGCGCCGCCCATCACGCTGCGCAGTTCAACAATGCACACACACACACACACACACACACACACACACGCAATCCTCTTCGTTGACCTTGCTCACGCGCTGATTGTGTCCACGCCACAGGGACCTGGAGCGTGGAGGCCAACAACAGCCTCGGCGCGAGCCACTCCTTCCTCTTCTCCTCCCTCCTCGACTTTCCCTCGTCCTCCTCCAACAACAACAGCGGCACGAACGAAACGGAGGCGCTGTCTGCGTTTTCGCTGCAGTTCTTCGTCTTTGCCAACAGGACCACCATCAACCTCGGCGCAACCGCGGGTGAAGAGATTGCATTCGAGATCCTGCCGGCGTACGTCAAGTTCACGCTCGCCATCGACAACTGGCGGTGGCAGTCGGCCGACGACGTCAGCGAGCGTGCCGTGGTGCGCGTGGCGATCCAACCGCGGTTCACGGGTTTCACCGAGGTGGTCTCTGCCGACAAGCACGTGCGCGAGTTCGTGCTGACGGGTCAGACGGGCCAGAGCTACGCGGGCGGGAGCGCATCAACGCGCCTCCGGCTGGTGGAGGCGGTGACAGTCGACGGCGTGCTCGAGGTGGCGTCGACGCGCAACAACACAGACGGCGCGGTGAGGTTCGAGCTGGACACGAGCACATCAGAGGTGGTGCTCTCGTTCAGGCGGTTCAACTCGAGCCTCGTCTATGACCCCGGTACGCATTCCCTGATGATGATGGGGAGTGTCACAACAGCTGATACGAGCGTCGCACGATTGTGACAACAACCGCGCAGATCTGGGCGTCTTGCTGAAGGGAGGGGGAAGAGGAGGCGGTGGGAGCGACAACACGGCGATCATCATCGGCGTCACGGTGGCCGTGCCGCTGGCTATCATAGCGGTGGTGGTGCTGATCGTGGGCATCCTCGTTTGGACGCGCTGGCGCCGCCAGCGCTTCCACGCCAAGCACAGCAAGGGCTCTCTTTCAAACATCAACTTTGACTACGGCGACGATATCTGAAATGTTATGTGTGTGTGTTGCATTGCAACTTCACCCATTGGTGAATAAAATTCAAAAACGACTTAATGCTGCGATGTATCCTTGTCCGTCAACTTCTTCCTCTTCTGTTGAGAATGCGTTTTATAGAGAGCCTCTCTAGGAGAGGGAGAGACGGGGGCGGGAGAGGCGAGCACTCACGCGGAGGACGCTCCTCACGACCCGCTCAATGGTCTACGGCGCCACCCATCTGTGGCAGCGGAGAAGGACACGACAGAGCGAGGTGTGAGGCCATAGCCGCGACACGACACGACACGCGGACGAGGAGTGCGCGGAGCAGGAGAGAGAGAGGGACGGACCTGGATGAGGTCGATGACCTCTTCGGAGAGCCTCGCCCGTTGGTAGCGAGCGGGCAGCTCGTCCATGCTTTCGTGATGCGTGACGGTACCCCGCGACTTGATGTCGAACTTGGCTGGCGTTGGCATGACCGGCGAAGTCTGCGGTTGTAGTTGCGGTTTGTGTTGTGTTGTGTTGGCGTCCGTTGAGTGCATCAAGTCGACTAGACACACGCGCACGCCACACGCACACACGCACACGGCCGACGATCACACTACACCGCACACAGCGCCGCACACGCACACGTAGGGGCGTACCTGGAGGGTGGTCGTTTTCGTGGGAGCGGTCAAGGGCGTGGCCTCCACTCCGCCCGTGTGGCGAGAGGGCAGAGCCGCTGCAAGATTTAAATACAAATAAATAAATAAATATGAATAAATAAATAACATGAACATAATTAGAGCGCAGATTATTGCCCGATCGCGGCAGCTGCAGACAAAGGTGCCGAGGCGCATTTTCATGTGATTTAATTGAATGTAAATTTGATTTGGGGGGG
>CDFA01021416.1:0-10060 GCA_000826305.1 Acanthamoeba healyi | reverse complement strand
CTTGAGGTCGCGGTGCACGATGCCCGACGAATGCAGGAAGTGCATGCCCTTGGCCGCCTGGTAGCCGATCTTGACCTTGAGCAGGAACGGGATGTCTGGAATCAGCTCGTTGTGTAGCAGCTGCATGCGTGCAGAGATGAGAGAGGTCAGGCCAGTCAAACGAACGAACGGCGTCAAGTCCCTCCCTGATGTGGTTCGGATGTAAATTCCACCACGTACGTCGTAGAGCGAACCGAGAGCCATGTACTCCATGACGATGGCCATGTCGGGCGGCTTGGTGCAGGCGGCCATGAACAAGACTACGTTCGGGTGCCTCAACGTGGTCATCACTCTCACCTGGTAAACCAGATCCCAAGAGCAATGAGCACTGCGCAACGTCACACGAGCGTGATCGGAGTTGTGTACCTCCTCCTTGAAGCTGCGTTCGGTTTCCCTGGAGTAGTTCTTGTTGGAGATCATCTTCACGGCCACCTCCGTACCCTTCCAAACGGCCTTGTGCACTTCGCCGTATCCTCCCTGGCCGAGCACGCCGTCGAGCTCCACCTCGCTGAGATCGACCTCCCAGCTCTCGGGCTTCTCGCGCATCCTGAACAGGACCAGGAAGACGAGCGCCAGCACCAGGGCCAGCACTACGACGACGAACGCCGCCGGCAAGCTCACCGCCAGCGCGATGGTGGTGGCGTCCGAGTTGGAGCTTTTAGACAGCGTGTTGACCTCGCACAGATCGCCGGCCCACGGCGCGGCGCAAACGCACTTGGAGCTCACGCACTGGCCGTTGTTGGAGCACAAGGTGCCGTCGCCGATGCAGCTGTGCAGAGGGCTCACGGGCTCTCCCTTACAGGTCATGCCCTTGATCGTGTTCAGCACGCGTGCCATGGCGCCGCGCGAGTGGCTCACTCGCACGACGTAACTGAACTCGGCCATGGCGTCGGCCGTGTCCGAGCTCTGAATCCAATAGAGGAACTCGACGAGGGACTGGGCCTTGGTGCAGTCGGCCATGGATGAGTTGCGCAGCAGCCATACGTTGAAGAACGCCACGGGCCAGCTGCCGGCGCTCGGCGCGAGCAGCATCTGGAACGCCGAATCGACCGGGCGGTCGGAGAAGTCCGCGAGCGTGGACTTGAGCGACTCGGTCCCGGCGTACACCGTCTGGCCGGCCGAGTTGACCATGCCTGCGGCCAGCACGTTGTTGACGCCCTCGAGCGAGTGGCGCGGCCAGAAGGCCAGCGAATAGGACGCTCCGGACACGCTGATGGGCACAGTCATGCCATTCACGGGCACCGTGCGGTTGGGCTGCACCACACAACGATGTGAGCGCGCGTGAGGTGAAGGAGCGGTGGTGGTGTCACCACGCGTACCTCTTGCTGGAGCACGGGGAACTTGATCGTCTGCCCGGGGCCGATGATCGAGTTGAACGTCGCGTTGGCCTTGGAGAGAAGGTTGGTGTAGTGGTAGGTGATCGCCGAGGAGCCGCTCTGATAGGCGATGCGGATGGGCACGTGCGGGAGAGCATCCTTTATGTCCGGGTTGATCTGCTTGAGCCTTTCGTCATCCCAGTACTTGATCTCGTTGATGTAGCTGCATTGCAACCATTGGCGAACGTCATTGAGTTTTTAACCGATCTTTGACCAATGGCAAAAGAGACACAACGAACGTACATTCCGGTCAACGTGGAGAAGTCTACGATGAGTGCGGCCTTGCCTACGAGCTCGGGCACGTTGTAGATGGGCACCAGAGCGCCTGCCAGCATCGGGAGCGATTCCATGTCGGGCAGAGCCGCCTGGATGGCGGGCGGAACCGCATTGCTCACTGCGCCAAAGTCGATCTGACCCTGCGCTCAAAGTGGAAGAATAGGAGTTGAGTTCATTTGCGCGCTCATGTCTGCGGTGGCTGTGAACGTACCGTGGGCATGGTGTTGTAAACCAGGTCGGTGTTGCCAGAGTAGAACTTGACCTTGAACGTGCCCGAGGTGTAGGAGTCGGCCATGCGCTGGTAGACGTAGACCAGCGGCTCGCCCATGGCGATGAGCGCCGCTTGATCAAGGATGCGCGTCCCTCCGCAGCTCACTGTGCCGACGAGGTCGGTGGCGTGCGAGCGGAACGTCTTGGGCAGCGGAGCAAAGCCCTGCTGCGTGAGCATGGTGTCGACGCGCTCGTTGACCTGAATCCACGCCATCATGCGGAGCAGCTCGCGCGGGTACGAGCAGTCGCCCACGGCTGACGTGCCGACGGGCAACCCGCGGCCGGAGGAGTTGGCGGCGATGGTGAGCATGAGGAGGCTCACCAAGGGCCAATCGGTGGTGGCGTTGGACGTGACCACGCCTGACGAAGGGCCTACGTTGGTGAGCGAGCCGTCGGAGAAGGCAGTGAGCGCAGTCCCCATGGCCGACGTGGCGGCGGTCAACACGCCCGCGGCGCCAATGGGCGTGACCGCGGCGGGGCTGTTGGGCATCATGGATGCGATTTTAACTCCGGCGGCGGTGGCGGTGGCCGTCGTCGCCTCGGAGTAGGTGCCGTAGGTGAGCACGCCTTCGTCGCTTGGGCGCTGGATGAGGCCCGAGACACGATGGTCAACAGCCGTCGCTCTACCGCCAACGACTGGTGGCATCTGCGTCCAATCTCTACCCGAGTTGGCCCAAGCTTGAGCAAACTCGTCGCTGCAGCCTGAGAGCGACCGGGCAAACGCCCCGGAGATGCCCATCGCCGACTCGCCCGCCCAGCTGTCCACGAGGAGCGTGATGTCGGCGTCGGGCAGCATGGCGTCGTTGGCAGAGTTGAGCGCGATCACGCGCGGATCGCGCCAGTTGGTCACCGACCCGGCCCAGATGCCTCCCAGCGTGGCGCAGTCGAGCACCAGAGGCAGGCTCGAGACGGTCGGGAGTCTGTAGATCGGCACGATGGGCATGCAGGCGATCGGGACGTAGACCATGCCCGGCCAGTCGGCGGGCACGGACACCAGCGCTCCGTCGGCGTTGCCGGCAGAGTAGAGCCGCAGTCCGTCGTCCGAGTCGTTCTGTGCGAGAAAGGTGAGGCTCACGTCGTCCTTGGAGAAGAGGTACGACGAGGCCAGCTGAGTGAAGAGGCCGGTGAAGGCCGACTCGCCGGCGACCTTGAGCGTGGCGACAGACACGCCCGTCTGGGCCGAAGCCGGTGGAGCCGCGGAGAGCGTGAGTGCCACCACGAGAGCCGCAAGAGCAAGCAGCAAGGCTGATGTTGTGGCGGCCATCAGTGGGTGTTGTGTGTGTGTGTGTTGCGGAGCACACAGTGAAATGCGAACGAGCTAGCTTGCGGCGTTTCGGGGGTAGCGGTGCGCCAAACAACTGATCGAACAGCAGACCATGCGATGCAAAGGCGTCCTTGGTTGGAGGCTAATTCTAGAGCTGTGCGTCCTTAATGGCCTGTGAAGCTGCACCGCTGCACTGCTGCAGCTGCCAACAGGCCGCGGTTGAACCAGTTTAGCTCCGATTGGTTGTTTATTTAAATGTCAATCTGTGCAACCAATGGGATTGCCGTTTATTGGCCTTTGGTTAGCTCACCCACCTTCACAAGTGCAGTTAGAGGCTCCTGTTGCTGCTTGGTCCCAGGCCAACGCCACGCCGCACATGCCGTAGGCATCAACGCCCTCAACTATAAAGTCTCACGCGCTGCAGCTCCGATCAGTAGTTTTCTCTCACACAACAACAACAACAGCTCCATACTCACGTCGCCATGGCACACGCGCTCAAGCTTGTCGTAGTGTTGCTGCTGGCGCTGGTCGCCTTCTACTCCGCTGGTGCCTCAGCCGCAGGCCAGCCGATCGCCATCACGCTCAAGGGTCTCATCGCTGGCCGCGCCACGCCCATCTCGCACGAGTTCCTGGGCGTCCCCTACGCTGCCCCGCCCGTGGGCGCGCTCCGCTGGAGGGCGCCCCAGTCGGCTGACGCCTGGTGGCCAAAGACGCTCGACGCGACGACCTACGGCCACGCATGCCCGCAAGCCACCGCCGCCACGCCTAACCAGGACGAGGATTGCTTGACGCTCAACGTCTTCACTCCGCTCGGCTCCAAGCCTGGCGACGACAGGCCCGTCGTTGTGTACGTGACACACACCTGCGCTATATAGAAGCTTGAGGCCAGCGCTGCTCACACACTGAGCGTGTCGTTGTGATGCTTAGTTACGCGCACGGCGGCGCCTTCGTGACCGGCACCGGCGCCGGCCAGCAGTTCAACGGCTCGGCGTGGGCGCAGGCCACCGGCAACATCATCGTGAGCATCAACTACCGCCTGGGCATCCTCGGCCTCCTGGGCCTGCCCGGCACTATCGAGGAGAGCGGCGCCTTTGGCAACTGGCTGCTCTACGATCAGCATAAGGCCTTGCAGTGGGTCAAGCACAACATCCTCGCCTTTGGCGGCAACCCGTGGGCCATGACCTTTGGCGGCCAGTCGTCTGGCTCGATCGCCATCGGCATCCATCTCACTGCCGTCGAGAAGACGCTCGGCCTCTTCCAGAACGTGTACATGGAGAGCGGCGCGCCGACCGTGCTCGACCCGCCGTCGACCTACACCGACATCACCGCCACGCTCGCCGCGCGCTTTGGCTGCACCGGCGGCAACGCGGCCATCCTCGCGTGCCTGCGCCAGGTCAACGTGTCGAGCCTCCTGGCTGCGCAGACCTCGATCAGCTACTTCACCAAGCCCCGACCGGCGCTCGATGGATTCTACATCAAGGAGCAGCCGCTCACGCGCCTCGCCAAGGGCCTCTTCCTGTCCAACGTGAACGTGCTCGCCGGCTATCACACCAACGAGTCGACCTCGCTCAACGCCCGCACGACCTACCCCGCATTCAACGTCACCGAGGCCGCCTACACGGCCTACCTGACCAACCGCTGGGGCGCCGCGTCGGTCGAGACTGTCAAGGCCATGTACCCGTACCCGGATGAGTTCCCCTCGCGCTACGCGTCGTACTCCAAGGCCGACACGGACAACGACTACGTGTGCATGCTCAAGCACTACCTCAAGGCCTTCGTCAGCGGCGGCGGCTCGCGCGTGTTCCTCTACCACTTCAAGCGCCCGGCGCCCTTCGCTCCGGCGGCGCTCGGCTCGTTCCACACGAGCGAGCTCGCGTACAACTTTGGCAATCCGTGCTTCGGACCTACGATGCCCTATGGCCCGACGTGCACGGCCCAGCCGACGACCTGGCCTGCTGGCAGCGCCGACGCCGCGCTGACGGCCACCGTGCGTTCGCTGTGGGCCAACATGGCGGCCTACGGCAACCCAGGCGCGGTGTGGCCCCGCTTCGGCGCTTCGACATCGTGGTCGGTGCTGGCGCTCGATGCCAGCGACGCCACGGGCCAGGCCGTGCTCACCACCGAGACCGACGCCGCCACGGCCGACGTGTGCCCCTACTGGGACAGCCGCGTGGCTCCTCACTGCGGCGACAACGTGTGCAGCTCGGGCGAGACCGTGTTCAACTGCTATGTCGACTGCCTCTAAGTTGAGGTAGTGCGACTGAACTGTGTCAATAGATAGTTTGTACAAGAACGTTCGCATCTCTCCACACGCGCGCAAGCTGGGAATGGTCGCGGGGGAGGGAACGGCTCCGGAGTTGACGGAGTCTAGTTCGGTTAAAATCTGACGTGTGGGCGACATGTGATGCTAGGTGCCAACTTTTGCCTAATCGCGCTTTGTGTTGTTCGCCTAAGATACCTAAACTTTGTGTGCGCCGGAGGGAAACGCCGGAGGACGGAAGAGGACGGAGGATCCCATGAGGCAGCAGAAGAACTTTTTCGCCGTACTACTGGTGGCTTGTCTCCTTCAGGCATGTCTCGTCGGCTTTGGTAACCCCCTAAAAACGTTCTTCGCTCTTTGCCTTCGCTTTGCCCTCACCCCTTCATTTTTTTAACCTCCCCCCCCCACTAACGACTACGCCGGCGGATGCCGCCACAGGCGCTGGTTCGATATTGGATGTGTGCAGCTCGGGGTGCTCCTACACGTCTCTGTGCGACGCCATGCAGAACGTCATCGGCGCCGGGGACGAGGTGCTCGTGCAGCCAGGCAACTACACCGAAGCAGGGTGCCAGTTGAGCTTAAGCATCACGCTCACGTACGTTCGCGGGAGCGCCTCGCTGTCTGCCTCCTCTTGTGTGCGTATGTGTGTGTGTGTTGCCTGCGTTGTCTTTCGACCACGTGTTCAGACCAACCGCCGCCGTCGTTGTTGTTGCTCCGGCAGGCTGTTGGGCGAGGTGCGCGCAACGAGCACCGCAAGCCTGTGGCTCGACATTCTGCCGGGAGTGAGGCTCACTATCAACGAAAGCTCGATGGACCTCATCGGTGGTACGTCGCTGCCCAGGCACGTTAGGTCGTGGTTGTCGTAGCGGCGCGCGTGCGAGCATGTTTTATATGATGGTCAGCGCGGCTAACACGCATGTAGGCGTGCGCGTAGGGCAAGGGGCAAGCGTGAATCAGGTGTGCGACTTGCGCATGGACATCAGCAACAACGGTGCGATCACACTCACGGCCAGTTGTGCTGATGACCATCGACGCGTGATCGCACACATCCTCGCACACTCACACGCGTTCCCTTCGTTATGTCAGAGGTTAGTGTGCCGGGCATCCAGATCGATCAAGACGGCGTGTGGACGCAGCGCGGACGGCTGTCCATCACGAGCACCAACTACGGACAGCAGACGTTTGGTAAGCTACGTTTGGGACGCCAGTGCCCAGCCGCCGTTGCCTGAGTGGCGACCGCTGACACTGGCAACGGTGATGGCGTGACTTCTCATGCCTGGCGTGGCGACAGGCGTCAATGGCTCGATGAACGCAACGTGGGAGCAGATCGGCGACTTCTTCCTCACACAGAATGGAGAGGGTGCCACAGGTACCGTTGTTATGACCGTCCTCCTCGTGACTAGACCGAGAGGTTGAATCAGTGCACGTGACGACCACAATCTCGACTCCTATATAGGAGTGATCATGGAACAGGGGAGCCGCTGGCTGCAATCCGGGAGATGTGACATGCCCATGGCCTTCTTCGGTACGCACGCGCAGCGCCAGCCACGACGCCCAAGCGCTCGCTCGCTCACTAGGTTAGTCACGTGCGTAGGAGTTAAGCTCTACGAGTCCCAGTGGATCGCCAACGGGCCGGTCAACATGTCCGCCAGTGCGTGTTTGCCCTTGTCCCGCATGTGCGCCTCGCTGCTGTGTTGCTTAATGGTGACGACAACAGGCGGAGGTATGTCGCTCTCTGATTCCTCGTGGATCCTCAACGACTCGTTCACCATCATCAGCTATGGTACGTCATTCCTCCACACAGACCAGACAGCAATCACCTTCGCCTCCTCTCTCTCCCTCCCTCACTCGTCCACGCACTCAGGTTACATTGAGCTCTGGGGCCAGACGACGTGGGAGCAGAGGGGCCCGGTGACGATGACGCGCCCCAATCAAGGAGGTGACGAGATCCCTGCCTACCTGCATGAAAGCGTCCGCTTAGAGGCTTTGACTGACACCGAGCCGGCTTTCCTCCTGCGCAGCCATAACGGTCGGCGACACCAGCGTTTGGAACCAGTACGGATCCCTGACGATCATCACATCCTATGGTATCACGGGTAAGCCTTCGCGCTGCTCGGCGAGGAGACCTTGGCGTCGCCGATGGCGCAACAACTGAGGGGCGGCTGATCATCACCCATTGTCGTGCTTAGGGGTTTACGGCACGGCCGACGCGAGGTGGAACCAATACGGGGCGGTGAACATGAACGTGACCGACTCGTCGACAGGTATGTTTCGCTAAGGGCCACACGCAGCATAAATGAATTGCTGACATATGCCCTTTGCTCTCTCCAGGAATTAACTGTGATCCCGGGTTTGAGTGGTACTTCAACACGCCCGCCGTCATCAACGTAGACGGCACCTCCACCGCCTACGGTACGTGGCGCGTGTGCTTCTCGGGGCGGCTCATCCGATGTTCACTTCGTGTGCACGTGGAGCGTAGCTGGATCGTGCGAACAGCTCCCCTTCCCGTCGCCATCACCGCAGTCCTACTTCATCAACTCGACCAACGAGAACTTCACGCCGGCGGTGCGCGTCAACTTGACCTCGTCGGTGGTCACGATCGTGCCCACGGACGCGAACGGGAGCGAACAGCCGTCTGCGAGCGTGGAGCTCGGGCTCGGAGCTCTGGGCGACGGTGGCGACTACGCCGCCCTCCCTCGCAATGGTGCGCGCCGCCCATCACGCTGCGCAGTTCAACAATGCACACACACACACACACACACACACACACACACGCAATCCTCTTCGTTGACCTTGCTCACGCGCTGATTGTGTCCACGCCACAGGGACCTGGAGCGTGGAGGCCAACAACAGCCTCGGCGCGAGCCACTCCTTCCTCTTCTCCTCCCTCCTCGACTTTCCCTCGTCCTCCTCCAACAACAACAGCGGCACGAACGAAACGGAGGCGCTGTCTGCGTTTTCGCTGCAGTTCTTCGTCTTTGCCAACAGGACCACCATCAACCTCGGCGCAACCGCGGGTGAAGAGATTGCATTCGAGATCCTGCCGGCGTACGTCAAGTTCACGCTCGCCATCGACAACTGGCGGTGGCAGTCGGCCGACGACGTCAGCGAGCGTGCCGTGGTGCGCGTGGCGATCCAACCGCGGTTCACGGGTTTCACCGAGGTGGTCTCTGCCGACAAGCACGTGCGCGAGTTCGTGCTGACGGGTCAGACGGGCCAGAGCTACGCGGGCGGGAGCGCATCAACGCGCCTCCGGCTGGTGGAGGCGGTGACAGTCGACGGCGTGCTCGAGGTGGCGTCGACGCGCAACAACACAGACGGCGCGGTGAGGTTCGAGCTGGACACGAGCACATCAGAGGTGGTGCTCTCGTTCAGGCGGTTCAACTCGAGCCTCGTCTATGACCCCGGTACGCATTCCCTGATGATGATGGGGAGTGTCACAACAGCTGATACGAGCGTCGCACGATTGTGACAACAACCGCGCAGATCTGGGCGTCTTGCTGAAGGGAGGGGGAAGAGGAGGCGGTGGGAGCGACAACACGGCGATCATCATCGGCGTCACGGTGGCCGTGCCGCTGGCTATCATAGCGGTGGTGGTGCTGATCGTGGGCATCCTCGTTTGGACGCGCTGGCGCCGCCAGCGCTTCCACGCCAAGCACAGCAAGGGCTCTCTTTCAAACATCAACTTTGACTACGGCGACGATATCTGAAATGTTATGTGTGTGTGTTGCATTGCAACTTCACCCATTGGTGAATAAAATTCAAAAACGACTTAATGCTGCGATGTATCCTTGTCCGTCAACTTCTTCCTCTTCTGTTGAGAATGCGTTTTATAGAGAGCCTCTCTAGGAGAGGGAGAGACGGGGGCGGGAGAGGCGAGCACTCACGCGGAGGACGCTCCTCACGACCCGCTCAATGGTCTACGGCGCCACCCATCTGTGGCAGCGGAGAAGGACACGACAGAGCGAGGTGTGAGGCCATAGCCGCGACACGACACGACACGCGGACGAGGAGTGCGCGGAGCAGGAGAGAGAGAGGGACGGACCTGGATGAGGTCGATGACCTCTTCGGAGAGCCTCGCCCGTTGGTAGCGAGCGGGCAGCTCGTCCATGCTTTCGTGATGCGTGACGGTACCCCGCGACTTGATGTCGAACTTGGCTGGCGTTGGCATGACCGGCGAAGTCTGCGGTTGTAGTTGCGGTTTGTGTTGTGTTGTGTTGGCGTCCGTTGAGTGCATCAAGTCGACTAGACACACGCGCACGCCACACGCACACACGCACACGGCCGACGATCACACTACACCGCACACAGCGCCGCACACGCACACGTAGGGGCGTACCTGGAGGGTGGTCGTTTTCGTGGGAGCGGTCAAGGGCGTGGCCTCCACTCCGCCCGTGTGGCGAGAGGGCAGAGCCGCTGCAAGATTTAAATACAAATAAATAAATAAATATGAATAAATAAATAACATGAACATAATTAGAGCGCAGATTATTGCCCGATCGCGGCAGCTGCAGACAAAGGTGCCGAGGCGCATTTTCATGTGATTTAATTGAATGTAAATTTGATTTGGGGGGG
>CDFA01021398.1:0-11486 GCA_000826305.1 Acanthamoeba healyi | reverse complement strand
CGTCTGCGCCCACTCGACATAGTGCAGCCGCACGCCCGTGGGCAAGCTCACGTAGTGGTGGGTCACTCCCTCCATGTACCCTCCTTCTAGTGCTGCTAGTGGTGGTGGGTTTGGGTATCTGACCTTCCCCAGCCGCAGTGCCCTCCATTGTTGTCGACTGGTCTGCGTCACACACGCGCACATGCGTGTGCGAGTGTGTGCGTGTCGTGTGCCGCGCGAGGACGGTGCGTGCGTGTGCAGGGTGAATAATAAATAACGATCTGTGTTATGTTAAGAGCTAGCTGCGTGCTGGGTGGCGATGATGATGACGAAGAGGAGAGGGTAGTCGGATGCCGGCTGTTGCGGCTAGTAGTCCTCCTGGACGAGGAGGATCCTCTCCTGGTTGACGGGCAGGTCCTCGCCCAGAAGATAGGGACGATGCTGCACCATGGTGAGCATGTCCCGCGCGGTGATAGTGTTGCCCTCGGGCTGGTTAAATACAGTGTGTGGCGAGAGGAGTGGAGTGGTGGTGGTAGAAGCGGAGGAGGAGACAGACGAGGAAGATGCGGCCGCAGCAAGCCCCGATGGCGTGAGCGTTTTTGTTCGCTTGCATGCGTCCAGGATGTCCTTGAGGTGGTGCTGTAGAAGACACACAGAAGGAGAGAGAGGAGTCGGGTGAGCGGCGCTGATGACGTGAGCGATGCATCGGGAAGCAGCAAAGACGGTTACTGTTGGTGTGACGTACTTCCATGGCGTGTGTCATGAGGTTGACGGCCTCAGGCGAGATCTCGGTGAGGCCGGCCTCAGTGGCTATTTTGTACATTCGATTGCGGAGCGCCCACGACGAAGGCGAAGTCGCACCACCAAAGTCGTGAGCCAGACGCAGGTGATCTGCAGGAACGAGCCGACCATGAGAACGCAAACCTCATCCACACGCATACGCACGAATAGACACGTACCGCTGCCAAGCTGGCGGACGACGGGCGAGGGACGACGAGGAGCCACTCGTGTACGAACGATGCTGGAGGCTCCGGGAGCGGCCGCCGCCTTGGCCGCAGCCGCCGCCGCAGCTGCAGCGGCAGCACTCGAGGTCTTGAGGCGCTTGGCCGAGGGCGCACTCGTGACCGCTTCGGCCTCGCGCTTGACCGCGGCCGACCCGCCCGACGACATCGTGAACGACGGCACCGCGCTGTAGGCGTTGCGCACTAGCGTCCTGATCAAGTGGTTGTGCAGCGCCACTAGCGTGTGCGTGCATGCGTGTGAGGTGAGACTCGCCCCAACCGTGCTTGCTGCCATCGAGCAAGTGCTGGAGACAAGATGGCCAGTTGATGGAGCGGGGGGGTTGAATGAAATTTTGGACATGAATTGGGAGATGTGGGCGCCGTCTTATAGCGTACCATTCTCCTGCCGCCCTTCGAGGATCGCATAGATCTGGCAATCGAATTCGTACTTGGTCAGCTTTGCGGCGAGGAATGCTCGAAGACAGGTCCAGTAGCTGTCCGCCGTCTCCCGCGAGAGATTGGCGAACAGATTGGCCTTGACCTCTTCCACATCCGCTCGGTCCATGCTGCTGAAGAGGGGGCCTTCGCCCCAGGATGCGTGGTGGCACCAGCAAGCCCTCCTATCTGAGTGCCGTTATGTGCGCCCCCTCTCAATCTTCCCTGGCCCTGCAAATCTTTCCTTGATAGCAAAAATGAATTTTTAAAAGAAAATAAAAAGAAAAAGCGGCATAGCCAAAATAAATAGAAGGAAAATCCGACGACTTGGTCTTTGTCAAGCAAACATCAAGGGCCAGGAGAAGGTGACTTGGGTGCAAGGACCAGGAACCAGCTTGTTGGCTCGCCCTTATTTATGCGACTGGTGCGCCCCCTCCCCGATGCACCAGCAATTTGCACTGCAAATCGTCACACCAGCGATTTACAAACAGGTACGTGGTGTGCGTGCACAGGTCGTGACTCAGCGTCTAGTGTTGCTTTTGCTAGGCGCAGCCTGGCTCGTGCTCGCCTGTGTGTGGCTCTTCGCCTACAGTGCGTGTCCCCTTTGGCGCGGGTTGGTCTCTCTTCCGCTCGTGTCCTCACTTCCTTCGCGCGCATGTGTGCTGTGTGTGCGCAGCGGCGCCGGACGGAGGCATGCTGTACAGTGACTGCGACGACGATGACGGAGAAGCCTTCGTGTTCCCGCGCCTTGTAGGCGCGCGCAACATCAACAGGGCCTGCAAGTCCCTACTCGCCCTCACCTACAAGTCCATTCAATGTACGCACGCACGCACGCACGCACGCACGCACACGCATGCACGCACAGCTGACTTAGTGTGGTGTGACACATGGCCACAATGTAGCTATACACAGGGTCAAGGAAGGAAGGAAGATCAACGTGGTCACAGCGACGGACGAGAAATACCTGCCAGGACTGATCGCGCTCATAAACTCCACCATCGTACGTTACCGCCTCTTACTAGTAGGGAGGGAGCCTGCCTGCGCTCACTGGGTTCCTCTTGCCCAACTTGAAGCTGCACACACGCAACCCGTTAGCGTTCAACATTGTCGCCGACGTCAACCCGGGGAGCCACGAGCATCTCCAAGCGGTCCTTCGATCGCTCTTCCCCAAGGGCAGATTCCCCAATCAGACCGTCGAGTTTAACGTGCGCAGCGCAAAGTTTGCTCACTCCTCTCCTCCAATGCCGCTGACAGCTCGTGTGCCTGCACGTATTAGGTCGCGACGTTTGACACCTCGCGGGTGAAGACGCTCATTACAGTCTACAAAGGAGGTATGACCGATCCCAAAGTCCATGCCAATCCAAGCAACTACGCCCGGTTCTACTTCCACGAGCTCTTCCCCAAGTACGTCGCGCGTGGCCCACAGGCACGGTGCTTTGTATCGCGAGGCTCAGAGTCTGGCGTGCTTCCTCCCCTCAACTTCCCTTTCAGGCTCTCCACGGCAGTGTACATGGACCCAGACACAATCATGCTGGGCAACGTGGCCGAACTGGGCACCATTCTTGATCATCAGGTGCGAACATGGATACTACCCATACATTCTTTCAACATGCACCATCATCGCCTTCCTTTCGCCTGACACTGTGCTCTGTGTCGGCGTGCGACAGGACAAGTTTCTGTACGCGGTAGCGCAAGGACTTCCGCACACCTATCAACAGGCCTTTGTGTGGGATGTACACATGATCACCCCTCTTCAAGCCTGCACCTGGATCTCATCTCTACGTGGCTCACACTTCCTCACGGGGCGTATTTGAATGGGTTCAGGTTCCGATCGTGAATCAGTCGTTCAACAAGACGGAACCGTACTTCAATGCGGGCGTGGCGGTCATCAACTTTGACAAGTGGCGACGCGAGAACATCACCGGTATGTTATGAACCGGCGTAGGAGCCAGACAGCAGAGTTGGGGAGAGGGGACATACGTGCGATGCATCGCGACCTCACTTTAATTACGTGCAGGTGTGATCGAACATTGGATGGCCCTGCACAAGGAGCAGAAGCTGTGGGTCTGGGGAACGCAGCCACCACTCATGGCCACCTTTTACCGCAACTATCACATGCTCGACAGCGCCTGGAACGTTCGCCACTATGGTATTCACGCCTCCCCCCCCTCATCTTCACCACGCTTTCGATCTCTTGCACTCGTCGCTTTCGTTCTTTGGGCTGAGTCCGACGGGCACGTACAGGGTCGAAGGGCATGGTGCCGCCGCTGGTGGAGTTCGTGCGGGCCAAGGTGATGCACTGGAACGGACCCAACAAGCCGTGGGGCACCAAGTGTTGGCGCGATTCCACCTGCTTCAGCTCGTGCTGGCTGCCGTTCTATGCTCAGGAGCGCATCAGCCGGGTACTCGCACGCACGCCCGGCCTCGCCGCTCGCTTCCCATCTCTCGCGAGCAAGAAATGAAGAGAGAGACTTACGCTCTATGAACTCTGCGAGAATCAAGCACAGGGCTTGTGTTCTTCAAGAAACCCTTCATTCCTTCCACACGGTGAGGCGCCCCTTGTCGTCGTAGACGGCCTCGGCGCTCTTGGACCAGAAGCGCGAGAGGGCGTAGGAGCACGAGATGGGGATGGTGCCGTTGAGTTCCTGCATCGAGTCGCACACGATGCGCTCCACCATTTGCGCTTCCGCCGTCCAGTCGCTTTCTTCATCTAACTCCACCAGGATCTGCCACACACATCCCGCGACGACGCCGTTAGCAACCGCCACGCACAGACTTGCAACTCTGCCAGGCAGAAGCAAGAGGCTAAAGCTCATACCTCATCGTGGATGAACCCGATGATGCGATAGCCGACCATGTACAAGTTCCACATCGCGAGTTTGGCGCCGTCCGCAGCCAGACCTGAACGATGAACAGCCAAGCCCGCGGGGTAAGGGAAAAGGAGAGCCACACAGACCCGACTGACGATGCGAGGAACGCGAACCTGAGAACGGAGTGTTACAGGCTTGGGTGAAGGTCACAAAGCCTCGCACCCTGCCTGTGAGGGTCGTGACGCTGCTACCGAATATCCTGCAACACGGCCACGGGTGCCACGTTAGTGATTGTGATGATGAGGCGTCGTGCGAGGTGAGGAGAACAGTGCGAACCGGCTGAAGAGCGCATCGCTGCCAGTGTTGTTGCTGGCTTCGATCATGGCCAGAATCTCGGGGTTGTGACAAGCAGCTTTGATCCCCTCCCACACCTTGTTTTGCCATGCCAAGTCGCTCTTGTGCCTAGCGCTCAGCTTGAGCGTGCGACCGCGAATCAAGTTCTTCACCGCATCTGCTCCAGCAACACAGGACGCAATCAAAACGACCTTAGCTGTGTCAACGAACATTCTCCTTCAAAGTTTGCGCACGTACTGCTCATTGTTCGCGGGGCCTTGAGGGCCAGGGCTGGAATGCACTCGTCCCACGTGCACTGCAGGTTGTGAGCCACAACGGCGAACTCGCGCTCTCGCAGGTACTTGTGCAGCTCGGGGTACACCTCCTTTGTCAGTCGCTTCTTGAAGAACACCGCCTCTGTGCCGTAGATCACAGGACACGAAGTTTAGCATGTGAAGACAAGGACCGAGAGCGGGCGAGACGCACCAGGATAGCTGAGCTGCACGTTGTAGGCAGTCTTTGCGTATTCCTGCAGGCCACCAGCCGATAGTCCGCCTGGAATGCCAAAGTTGATGGCCTACCGACGGCAGGTGCGTGAGTGACGTTTGATCCGATAGACGCTGTGGCTGCGTGTACCTTGGCCCGCTGTCGGAGAGTCGTGAACTTGGTTCGCAGTTCGCCGGTGGGACTCTCCTTCCACGACATGAACTCGGCCAGCTCCACGCCCTCGAACATGGACGCGGTGAACGAGTGTGGATCCACGCCCTGCGCACATTCAGCTGATGAGAGAGCGCGGCACGGATTCACTGTCCTCGGAGCTTGGAAGCGCACCTTACGAATCACTTGCGCAAGGTTGGAGTAACCGTAGCGCGCCTCGCACACGGAGGCGAGCGTACACAGCTCGATGAAATCGTAGTCGACAGAGAGGATGAGGCGCCCTTCCGACGCCCGGAAGATCTCCCTGAATCCGCCCTTGCGCGGCGTCTGTTGGATGGCCGGTCCGCTGCACGAGCTCCGCCCATTGCGTACCATGACCGTGTACTCGGGGTGGGCGATCGGCTCCTGGACAACAACAAGAGCGAATGCTTGTGTCAGCAACACAAACTGATGAAACGGTTGAGCCCTCCGTGTGTTGACGTACTTGGAGGTGTTCGAGGAACGCCAGGTGACGTGATGCCCGGTCCATGTCGATCCAGCTCCCGATGAAGGGGTGAAACTCGGCGTACTGCAGCCTGTCAATGAACCGTCAGAACCAGACAACAGACGGAGCCCCGCTCACGAGCGTGGAGTCAGCAGCGTACCAGGTCTTGGTTCCTGTGGAGAAGGTGTTTCGGATGGCCGTCTTGGGCACTTTGACGGACACGTCGTACATGCTCTTGATGTCTTGGCGAGCCTGTGAACAAACGCGCATACAAGCAGGTAAGTAAGACACCTTAAGCGTGGAGTGGGCCATGTCTGTCACCTGAGCCAATATCTCCTTGAGCTTCCCCTGCACGACGCTGGGCCGGTCCGAGTTCTCCAGACAGCCGCTAGAGTTTTGAGCACCTGCAAAGTTTTCGCCCTCCTCTTTCACGTTGATACCCTCCAGGACGTGTTCTGAGCTCGCGTCATCAGAGGCGCTCTCCTCGAGCTCCGCGCTGTTTGATGCCACTTCCTTGCTCTCCAGAAACCTGGCCTTCTTCTTGTCCTCATGGAACACACCTGGAGAGAAGAAGGTGAGCTAAAACATGAAGACGCAGGACGCCAAGACCTGATCCGAGCCGAACTGACCTTCAAAGTCTGGATTCTCGATCAACTGTGCCGTTGCGTCATAAAGCTTCTTCGCGTAGTATCGTTGGATACGCCGCGCTTGATTGATATCGATGGCCATGCTGCATCGGTCCCGTGTGTGTGGTGTGTATGTGTGTGTGCAACCGTTTGGCGCCATGAGAGTTCAGTTTCAACTCTTTAGCGGTGCGAATGATGCCAAGCTTACCCGTTTCTTGTGACGTCGGACAGGACGATGCTGGCCTTCACCTGTATACCCTCGCTCAATGGCCCGTAATCCTGTTTGAGGGGAGAACTTCCGCGTAAGTAGCCAGAATCAGAGGACAGACGTGGTCGTCAGCGGCACCTTCATTGTGTTGTTCAGAATCTCAGCACGGTGCGGTGCCATGATTCTCATCGCTAGATTGTACATCTCGGGATAGGCTAGCGCCAGCAGCTTCACGTCCCGCACCGCGTCTATGTACATGAGGTCGATCTGCTCCTCGACATCTATCGCCTGCGCCCTGTGAATGCGCACAAGACCCAGGAACAGGTGAGCACCGACACTCTCGCGGCCTCAGCTAGCGATGTTGATTCGCCGTAGCTGTACCCATCGAGTATCGGCGGGTAGAATCGCAGGCCCCGCGGTCGTGACGGACGGAGGATCTCCTCATCAACCATGTCTTGCGGAAGGTAGTCCTGCAGCAAGACGTTGAAGTCTCGCGGAGACGGCCAAATGTCGTTCAGGCCAAGCCTGCGTCACACGACAAGGAACGCTCAGCTCATGAACCCACGGCCTGCCAGGTGAGAACACAATGGGTGGGTGTGCACGTGCGTACCGAATGAGTGTGTCCAAGAAGCCTGTGTCCCTGAGGCGAGTGCGGTTGGCCACCTCCCACCACCAAGTCAACGCGTCTTCTTCCCCTGTGTCGTGTGCAAGTGCATGCGTGGACGAAGGAAGGTCGTCAGCGGCACGAAAACGGCCTCCTACAGGTACGCAAGCAGAGGGCATACACGCCATGTGTGGTGTGTGGGAGAGGGAGGGGCACCATTGCGCTCCAGGTATCGCTTAACGAGATGGAAGTCAACCGCGGCGTCATGACACACGAACGTATAGGTCTGGTGCGCGGCGATGAAGGCCGCCAGCTCTTGCGGTCCATCCATGATCACACAGCTCTCCCCTGTGGAGGAAGGCGATGACACACCACCACCCACACGTCCGCACATGCCACGTCACACAACACGAGGCAAGATGGCAAGCAAGATGGAAGTCGAGTGTGAAATTTGCAAATCGCATGTACCATTGCTCGCAGCAAAGAAGATCAGGTCGTCCACGGCGGCCTCGAGCTGCTCGCCGGTGCGAAGGTAGGAGGTGGTGGCGGCCGAGAAGCAGGTCGGGTCTTCCGACCACCGCTGGGCGTTGCTTCCGGCCAGGTCATCGCGCAGGTAGGCGCGAAATCCGATCAGCTGCCTCAGCACCCCTTGTCCCTTCTCCTTGAGCTGTTGCTGTCCCTCCTCGAACTTGCGGTAGGGGAACATCAACGCAGAGAACGACGCCATCTTCGTCAGCCCTTTGAAATGAAATGCAACACCAGCACCTGCAAATCTCTTTTCTGATTTCTTGTTTGGTGGCCATATTTACTTCTTCGAATTAATTCCCTCTATTTCACTTAGCGCTGGGTACTGATCGGCTCAAACCGCGGTCCGACCGGACCGTTTGGTCCGGTCCGGTTTCGGTCCGGTCCGGTCGGACCTGCTCCCAAAAGAAAATAATGGAAAAGTAGAGAAAATAATAAAAAAACCGGGGCAGCAACACCGAACAGCCCACACAAGCCCACCACGTTCACCAACCATCCCTCTTGTGCTTGCTCCTTCCTAGTTGCACCGCAAACGAGCATCTCCGCGGCCGCGTCTTCGCGTCTGCTAAAAAGTGGCTCTTGCTCGAAAAAATTCAAAGAGCATTCTTTTAATTCCGTCCAGACCGCGGTCCGACCGGACCACAAAAAACGGTCCGGTTCGGTCCGGTTGGACTTTTACCCAGCGCTAATTTCACTTCTTCTGTGTCTTCCCTTGGCGGGTACAGCCTCTCTTCTCCTCACAGCACAGGTAAACTCTTTTGGTGGTGAATGGATGAATGTGGATAAGAGACTCTTTATGAGCAATGCATGAAAAGAACATCCCCCATTGGTCTTCACTCAACCAAGTGCACTCACCACAAGATATTCACTGGCCACTACACAACGCCACAGGCGTACCTGGTGGCCAGCGCCAGAGCTGCGCAACGCTTCCCTTTGCTGCGCACGAAAGACGACCTACCACCAAGGGGAGGGACACAAGAAGTGATGTGTGGTGTGGTGTGTAGAAACCAAAGCAATTGAACGTCTCTGTCACAGTTGCATAAATGCTGCACACAACGCTGAGTTGTTGAGTGGTTGTGCGTAGTATCGGCCAGTTTACACATCCTCCACCCACCCGCGATGGCACGGCACGGCACGTTTCACGACGATACGGAGGGAGCACTCAAAGGATCACCACCACGACGTGAAAGCACATACGCGTAACCATAACGTCACCACGCAGTGCGAACTGAAGAGAAGGAGTAGGAGGAAGAATGATGAACATGAACCACGGAGAGCAGATGTCCAGATGAGGGACGAGAGGAGAAGAGAAGTGCGAAAACGGAAGCAGCAATGATCAGATAGGAGTACCCTTTAGTAGGGAGCGCCTCGGCTCTTCTTTAGCTGAACCTTGAGCCGCTTCTCGCCGACCTGCAGACCATCCATGTGCTCAATGGCCAGGCGGGCCGAATCAGCCGACGCGTAGCTGACAAAACCTGCGCACGGTGTGTCAGCAGACTGCAGTGGAGGCGAACGATGAGGTCAAGGAGGGAGGAAGAGAGTACCAAAACCCTTGCTGACCATGGTCATCTTGTCGAGGAAGACCTTGACACTGAGAATTTGACCAAAGGGCGAGAACAAAGTGAGGAGATCGCCATCGCCGTAGTGAGTCGGAAGGTGATAGATGAACAGGTTGGCGCCGGGAGGGCCTAGGTATGAAACACGAACACGTCACACGCCAACGATTCTGTGAGCTCCCTCACTTTCTTCCTCGCTCACTTCCTTCTCCCAAGTGGCCAGCAGCAAAAGAAGAGGAGCCGTTGGTACCCTGGGCCTGACTGCTCATGCTGCTGGGCACGGTACTGGCGGCGCGGGCCATGGAAGTCAACACTGCCAATGAGTAACAAATGGGAGTTAAAAAAGTTGTTCAACCAGCCGTTGTAGAACCCACAATCAAGGATCATCACGTACTGTTCATCTGCGCGGCCTACAAAGTGACAAGATACGAGGACGACACGCAAACACGTAAGAAGCGGTAAGGTGAGGCTTGTGGTCTAGAGGCACAACAAACGCGCGGTGGAGGGAGGGACGTACGTCGACGCCTCCGCCGTACTGTCCATACTGCTGCGCCATAAGCATCTGAAGCTGGAGCTGCTGGGCCTGAAGCTAGTGTGAGTGAAGACATTGTATCAGCGCCAAAAGGTGCTATGGACGATGAACGGACGGGCAAAGATCGGTAGGTACAGTACCTGGGCCATCATAGCTGCGTCCTGGCCGCCCATTCCCATTCCCATTCCCATTCCTCCGCCACCACCGCCGCCTCCAGCGTTCCTCCTGCCTCCGTCGGCAAACTTGACGGTCAAGGGGTTCATTTGGCCCTGTAGATGAAAAGGCGGAGACAAGAACCGACAAGCGTTTGAGCAAGGAGTGCATATTTGTTGTGTGGCGTTTGTCTACGAACCTGGAAGAACATCTGGCCGTTGCACGCGTTGATGGCATTTATGGCGTCCTCCCGTCGCGAGTACTTGACGAAAGCGCAGCCACGCGAGGAACCGTCGGGCTCACGCAGAACAACAACCTCAATGATGTGGCCGTAGGGCTGGAAGACCGCCCGCAGGCCGTCTTCGCCCACGGTTCTGGGAAGCATGCCGATAAACAGCTTGAATTCGGTCATGCCATCGAGGCCAGGCATTCCATAATCAGGCGCGGGTGCTGATGTGACAAGACTCGAGTGAGCGAACACTCTGGCGCACGCGCAGACAAATCGGGGTGGCAATTAAAATTAAAATTTCGGTACCTGGGGTGTATCTGGGCTGATCGCCGCCTCCACCGCCGCCGCCGTGGGCGTACTTGACCTGAATGGGGCTGGTCATGCCGGGGAGGGTCTGCTTGTTGTGCAGCGTCTCGATGGCGAGCTCAGCCGAGTCCGCATTATCGTAGGTGACGAACGCGCAGCCTGAAGAGAGATCATGTAAGAATGCTGCAATCGTCACTGCCCCCCCCCGGGGGGACGTCCAGCTTGGGGCGGGGGCGTACCTCGAGATTCGCCAGTGGAACGGTTGCGAATGATGGCAACCTCGACGAGATTACCGAAAGGCGCGAAGAGGGGGCTGATGTAGGGCTCCGTCATGTTCTTGGGAATTTGGCCAATGAACAACTTGACCGCGCCAAAGGGCTTGTTCAAGCTGGCCAGCTGTTGCTGCTGTTGCTGCATGTGCTGTTGCTGCTGCTGCATCGCCGCAATGAGCGCGGGATCGTAGGAAATAGGGGGCGCTTCGGACGAGGCCAGCTGGGGCTCCGACGAGGTGCTGGGCTGCGGCGACACAGCCGAGTACGACGCAGGGGTGGCGGCCGCGGAATCCTGACCAGGATGCTGTTCAGCAGCAGGAGCAGCAGCAGCGGGGGCCTGCTGAGACTCGGCAGCTGATGCTGCGGGCGCAGAAGAACCAAGATCGTTCGTCGATTCAACGTGGGATGATGATGGCTGGTCCATTGTGTGGTGTGCTTCTTGTGTGAAAAAATAAAATCGATGCGAACGGCCTGGTGCAGGAAAACCTTGGCCTTTTTCCAGATCTTGAAAATTTCGCTGCGGCACGAGTCCTGCCCCCAGCCGTTCGTTCTCGGTCGAAATCTTCGTCGAGCCGAGCAGGGGCGGAACACAGGTACGTACCCGCCAGCACGATGCGTGCCGTCTTTGCTTGAGGGATTGGCGCAATGTGCTGCAATGAATTTACAGTTGCATTGATTGCTTTACTTCAAAAAGCATGTCGAGCGTAGATGAGCAGAGCGCTCTAGTGATTATTGTGGATACCAACCCCAGCGCTTGGGCGGCGAGCTCACGGTGC
>CDFA01021396.1:0-10610 GCA_000826305.1 Acanthamoeba healyi | reverse complement strand
AAACATCAAACAACGAACTCAATCAAAACGCAACAAGTAAGATGACGTCGCGGTACGTTCCCCTTGACAGAGGAGGCCTTTCCATCTCTGGCTACGCGCCCCGTTTTAATTTATTTGTTCATCAAACTTGGGGGGCTGCAGCAGCACAGGTGGTGGTCTGCTGGGGTACGACGACTACTCGCGCCGCAAGAACGATGAGAAGGACCGCCTCAGCGCGCAGTCCGAAGAATGGATCGAACAGTCCAACGACGCCCACCTCGACAAGATTGGAGCCAAAATCTCGGCCATGAAAGACGTACTCTCCCCCCCTCGATTTATTTATTTAATATTTAAATATTTATTTTCTCCATAAATCCACGCCTTTTCTCGAGCCCTATTTGTTTGTTTCCTTTATTGTATTGTTTTATTTAAATTTTATAAAAATCAAAATTTTAGTTGTCACTTTTTTTGTTGTTGGTTGGGTGTTGACGTGGCGTGTGTGCGTGCGCAGATCACGCTGGGTATCAGGAAGGAGATCAAGGACTCGGACACCCTGCTCTCGCAGATGGAGAGCGGCGTGGCTATGACCGGCGGCATGCTCAAGGTTAGGCCGCGGCCCTCTCCCTCATCTGGCGGGGCTGAACTGACGCGCTGGTGTTCGTGTTCGTGGCGTGTGTCTCTGGCGGGTGCTAGGGCTCGATCGGAAGGCTGACCGAGATGACGCAAACGGCGACGAAGAAGCACATGCTCTACCTTATCGTGTTCATCGTCGGCCTCTTCCTCACCGTCTACTACGGCATCTCCTTCTTCTGAGCCGGGCAACCGCCGCACCACACTCACTCCACTCCGCATACGGGCGTATGGACAACGCGCCCTGTACATACACTCGACACAGCACGACACCACGCACGCACGCACGCACACGACACCACGCACGCACTGCACGCACTCTATCTATCCACCTATCTCACGTTCCTCATGCACGCAAACGAATGATACCACCAGAAGGCGTCGAATAGATTCATTTTCTACCTCTCCAGAGCAAGGCGCGCGTCCGCTTGGGTTGCCACCAGACATTATCATCACGAGTAGATCATGCCGGGCTTGTCCCTGCCGCCGCCGCCCTTCTCCAGCTCCTTCTGCGCGCAGTCCAACACTGCACGCCGCACAACACCACACAACGACGACGGGTGAGCCACACAGCTGCGTTGTTTTGATGATGATCTGACGACAGAGGAGGAGCGTACGGTCGTCCATGGTGATCTTGGCGTTGTCGAGTCGGAGGGCAGCCCGCGAGGCGGCCTTGAAGCACACGTTCTTGATGTTGCCGCCGGCAAAGGCGAACCGGCCGGCCAGCTTGGCGAGGTCGACGTCGGGCGCCAGCGGCGCGTTGGGCGGCAGGTGGATCCTCCACAACTGCACACGCACGCACAGCACAGCACACACACTCACGATACGTGAGCCCGAGGAGGAGAGAGACGAGACGGGGCAGAGTCGAGAGACGAGTCACCTTCTCTCGCAGCTTGGCGTCGGGCGTGGGGAACTCGACCATGAAGCGGAGTCGTCGGTGGAACGCCGAGTCCAGCGTGGGCATCAGGTTGGTCGTCAGGATCACGATCTACAGTGGCGATCAAGATGACGATGGGTCAGCGTCAGCGTCATGAGGTGGTGGTGAGACGAGGGAGTGAGGGTGTGATAGGTACGCCGGGGAAGCGCTCGAGGTGGTAGAGGAGCAGGCCCACGTCCAGGTTGGCGTAGCGGTCGGTCGACGTCTCCTGCTTCTCCGCGCGCGAGCCAAACAGCGACTCGGCTTCGTCAAAGACCTGCGTCGGTGTACGGTGTACCCCGTTCGCGTTAGCAGAGGCGCGTCGGCGGCGGCGGCTGCTGCGCTATGTGAGGAGGACAAGGCCTGGGTACCAGGATGGCGTCGAGCGTGCGGGCCTCCTTGAAGACGTACTCGATGTTCTTGCCGGTCTCGCCCACGTACTTGCTCACCAGCTCGGCGCAGTTGATCACCTTGAGCGGCTTGCCGGTCTCGAACCTTTGCACCAGCAGGAGGAGATCAGCGCGTGAGGACGCTTGGCTTTGCGACCGACCACCACAAGAAGAGCTGCTGATGAGGGGAATGTACCCGATGGCCTCGGCGGCGAGCGTCTTGCCCACACCTGGCAGGCCGTAGAAGAGCGCTGTGGTGCCCTGATCGTAGCACATCTTCTCCGAGTACCTGCAGCACACGGTGGGAACGACCAAGACGGTGAGTCCTCACTCCGGACGCTTGGCGCAGAGAGCCAAGCATCATGATGTGGTGACTTCATCTCATCTCGTGGAAGCGCGTACCCCCACTGGCCAAACAGCACCTGGCGGGCCTTCTCGAAGTTGATGATCTCCTGCAGCTGCTTGATCACCGCCTCGTCGGCGATGATGTCCTCGATGCCTCGCGTTGGCACCACTGCGCGCACCCACCACACAGCAGCACGTACATGCAGCGGTCAGAAGCGGGTGACACCTCGAGCTGCCACGCTTGGGGAACGGTCGTCCATGCAGGCTCTTACCGCGGCGATCAAAGTCGATCATGCCGAGACGTCCGCGCAGCTGCAGTCGCGATCCCTTCTCGAGGTCCTCGTGCCTGATCACGGGGTTCTCCTGCACGACGGCCGAGACGTTGACACGCGCACACGCGGCATCAGCTCATCAGTGCGTGAGAGAGGACCGCGAAGAGACACGAAGGGCCCTGACCTTGTCCCTGTTGACGGCCGATGAGAGCGCGGAGAGGACAGCGTTCTTGATGAAGCCGCCCGTCAGCTCGTACTTCATGGCCAACACCTTCCAGTCGATGTCATCCGCCAGCTGCACGGCCCGTCGGAGAGAGAACACAACAGTCAGAACACGAAGGATGAGAGCGACACACCACACACGACACGACACACAGGCGTGGAGCGGCGGACCGTAAGGCCAGATGGCACATGCGCCTTCCAGATCTTCTGTCGCAGGACCGGGTCGGGCTGCCTGAACTCGATGGCCAACGTCACACGCCGGTGCATGGCCTGGGCATGGGGGAGTCACGCCAAGCGTTAGCTCTGGCCTGCACAAAGCCAGCAGCAGCAGCAGTCCAGAGTTGCGCACCTCGTCTAGGTCGAACGCTCGGTTGGTCGCCTGCACGCAAGCACACACGCACCCGCAGCGAGCACGGGGGTAAGCAACGGGGGAGAAACGAGCTTGGAGCGAGGAGAATCTCTACCATGATGATGAGACCGTCATGCCTCTCGATCTCGGTCAGCAGCAAGTTGACTTCATTGCCGCCCTTGTCGCGTGACAGGAAGATCTGCTCGCATTCGTCGAAGAACAAGATCGAGTCCCTGCACAATCATCGCAGGGTCAGGATGTGTTGCAACGTGATGCGGCGCGTTGTGTGTGTGTGTGTGTGCGCGCGCGCGTGTGAGGCGGCGCAGCATACGTGAGCTTGGCCTCGCGGAAGATGAACTTGATCACCTCATCCGCCTGATTGCCACCGAGCGAAGTGAAGTTGATCAGGAGAATGCGCTTGCCGAGCTTGTTGCCCAGCGCGTTGGCCATCATCGTCTTGCCCGTGCCCGATGTGCCTGGAACGAGGACAAGGAAGATGTACGTCAACACACACGCACGCACGCACGACACAACTGTCTGCATGCCAAATGGAGAAGCGTACCATAGAAGAGGAGGAGGATGCCGTTGCCGTAGGTGATGGTCTCCTCAAAGCCCAGCTCCTTCCTGAACTTCTTGTAGCACTCAAACCCTGCATGCACACGGTGCGGCGATGAGCAGCTTTCGCCTGAGCGATCACATCAGACACGGACACCGGCACTTACCTTCCACTGTCTCGAGGATGAGCTTCTTCGACTCGTCGGGGAGGACTACCTGATCCATCTTGACCTTGGGGTAGTAGCTGCGCAATGTGTCGTGTGTGAGTGTGTGTGTGCTCAGGTGTGAGAGACGTCATCGGACGGCGGGACAGTGACGCACCTGTGGGAGCCCTCGACGAGCTCGCTGAACTCGGTGTCGAGACCGACGATGAAGTCGAGCATTCGCCTGTCCAGCTCCACCTTGACGCCCATCAGGTCGCCCCATCTCTCCGACAGCTGGATGATGCCCTCCTTGACCAACGTGCCCGCTGTGTAGAAGTACGGCCTAACCTCGCGCACCCGCGCACACGTCAGCGCTCACTCAAGCACATGCGCACAACGCACGAGCACGCCTGCGACCTGGCGAGGAAGACGTACCTGGCCTTGATCTCCTCCTGGAAGCCCTTGCAGAAGAGCTGGAGGAGTCCGCCTACGGTGAAGCCGCTGTGGCGTTGGCCTGTCATGTAGTCGTAGTTGAGGCTGTTGATGTCCTGCGAGATCACGCCGCCCACCAGCGTGAGCAGCACCACCTTTTCGAACTCGTCGAGCTTGCACGCGAGCGCCAGCCGCTCGAGACGAGGCAGCCAGTCAGTCTGCTTGGTCATCTCCAGCCGTTTCTGACACTTGGCCTGTATGCATGGCCGCAGCGTCGTGCGTCGGCGTGAGATCACGATCCAGAGCGGAGGAGATCGAGGGCGATGTCAGGTATACCTTGAGCATGCGCTCCTTGGCGCGGAACTCACGGACTTTGGTGTCGAGCTGCTGGTCGTTGCCGTAGTCAAAGCCAAAGACGTCCTGCGTCTTGGCAGTCATCCGCTTGATCTGCATCGCATGATTGAGATGCAACAAGTCCGTTAGTGAGTGACACCGCACAAGAGAGAGACAGCGGCGACATTGCGCTCGCGTACCTTGAGCTTGGTGGTGATCCACTTGACCTGATCGGAGAGGTACTCGATGTCGGTCTTGTAGGGCGTGAGGGCCGTCATGTTGTTGTCTTCGTCCTCCTCCGTACCGATTTCCTTGTCGTGGTCCAGGAACTCGAGCAGTTGGCCACTCTGATGACGAGAGACGTCACGACCATGTGAGCAGCTACCATCGAGCAGGGCAGGGCAGGGAGGAGAACTCACCTTGGAAGCGGTGGCGACCGAGTCCATCAGTGGTGCAGTTGTCGCCGATGACGTCGCACCGCCTGCCAACACAACAAGCGGAGAAAGAAGAGAATGAGTGTTACAATGCCTCACGCGCCTCGCGTGGAAGTGCAGTGGTGTACCGCCGGCCTCGATCTGTCGCTGCATTCGCACAAAGTCGTACACGTCACCACCAGAGGGCGGAGTCGTCGTCTCCGACGTATCAGCGGCCTCTGCATTGGCCTGCACAAACATCGCATTCACGACGTCAGCTGCGGTGGCATCGGGTGAACGATTGCGTGAGTGTGGGCTTCGTACGGTCGCGGCATCATCAGACGTGGCCTGGGTTGGCTCCGCGGGTGTGTCGGATGAGGGAATGGGCGACGGCGCAGCCACAGGCGCCTGCGCGGGCTTTTCCTCGAGCGTGCCAACCTGGTCGCTGAGCTCCTTGAGCTTGGCCTTGGTCTCATCTCGCAGCGGTGGCTGGATCGAGGGAACGACAGCGGCGCCCTCCTGCTCTTCTTCGACGACCTCGGCCAGCTTGGTCTTGTCGATCTTGAGCAGCTCGGCCGGCGTCAGCTCCGAGCCGGTGAGCACAGCGATGGTTTCCTGAGTGAGAAAGCCAGTTGGTCAGCGCATACGCACGCAAGCCAACCATCGCGCAGCGCAAGCACACGACACGATAAGAAGAGACTGCCACTTACGTGGGGAATGTCGATGTAGTCGTTCTGCATGGGGCTTGCCTTGTCCACCACAAACAGTCCCTGCGTGAGGTAGGGCCGAGTGGACTTGAGGAATACGATCGCTGCTCTCAGAGATGACAGCCACCACAGTCGCGGAAGCGATCAGCATTGAATCCAATCAGAGCGTCCGTACACACGCGCGCGCGACGTACCTTCGTTGATGGTCATATCCGAGTATCTGAGCAGAGATTCGAAGGTGTAGTGGTGCTTCCGTCCGCCACCTGTCCACACGGGCACGCGAGAGTTGTCACACAACCAACCAACGTTAAGATCAGATCAGATCGGATCACCACAATGCATCAGCCAAGAGACGCGATCTCAAACAAACAGCGTTACCAAAGCGGTTGGCCAGTATCCTTTCGCTCCCTGTCATCTTGACGGCGCCTGATCGCGAGAACTCTTGTCCTGTTGGAGGGGCGCGAGGTGTTAGGATGAGGAGTGGACACGGAAGGACTCCATCGTGTGTGTGGCGGTACCGATGGCTTGGACGATGATGAAGTTGAGCGCCAGCTTCTCCTTGTCGCTCATGCCAAACTTGACGGCCAGCCTGACCAGGCGAGGCAGCAGCGGTCGGCCGTTCCGCTCCTTCTCGTCGATGGGCGCATGGTGCCGCAGCTTGGCCACCACACCCTTCTCAAAGTTCTCCTTGATCGCCTGCAGCGCCGTGGTGTACTGCCTGCACGCTGTCGTGTGTGTCACGCATCAGCGTTGGCGTGTGAGTGACATTGGCCCTAGTCGCAGTGAATGCACGCACACACATACAGACGGACACGGGATCCATCAACACAACCATGTCGATAGGGCGTTTGGGCGCACCTTCGGTGTCGAGCCTGTTCTCCCTGCAGAAGCTCAGCTACGCGAGGGAGAGGAGGAGAGCGACGTCAGCTCAACGCTCGTGGCTAGCCGTAATAAAACAAGAAAAAGCCAGGCTTCACTGAAACGAGAGGGGCGTAGCAGCACCTCCTGCGAGATCTGGAGATCCTCGAGCCCGTGCAGGGTCTTCTGGAGCACCAGGCTCGCCTCCAGGTCGTGCAAGTAGTCCTGTCGCGAGTGCAGACAAAAGATCGAAAAAATAAATAAAATCAATTTAGTTATGATTTAGTTAATATTTTGTAGTTCACAGGACTGCAAATGGCACTGTGTGTGCCCTCAGGTGGGGACTTGTGCATACTGCACATGGGAGGGTGGTGGGGCGATAGAGTACCAGGTCGTTGGCGTAGGGCGCGTCCTGCACCTGGTTGGTGAGCCTGTCGGCCACCTGCTGGCTGAGCATACGGTGCAGGCGCGGGTTATCATCAAACTGCTTCGCCACCCAGCCCTTGCCGCTGCTGTTGACACTGCCGCTGTTGACGCGCTCCATCCTCTTGCTGCAGCTCCTCTCTGACAGCTTCCAAAGCAAACTGAAGCAAGACAAAAAGCAAGAAGGCACACATTCCGTAATGAATATTTCACAAAATATTTAATGAATGTTGCACATTCCTTAGCACACATTCACACAGGATATTGTTTGTACATTGCTGTGTTGTCACGTCTTCGTGAGCACTTCACGAAGCTGATGAAGGTGAAGCTTGGGATGGCCACTTGGGTGTTGATCGATTAGCGGGAAGCCTGCGGCTGCTGCTGGTGGCGCTGTTGCAGCAGCTGGACGTTGTGCATCACCGCCGGCCAGGTGGTGTTGGCAAAGACGGACGGTGCGATGGAGATGTTGTCGCTCTCGGACGAGACGACGGAGGCCTGCTGGTGCGACACCACCGAGTGCCTGCCGGCGGCGTCGCGGGTGACCACGACCTGCCACTGCGAGATCTCGCCTTCACCAACGACGTTGCTCCGCTGCTCGGCTCTGAGCGTCATGGGGATCACGAGCACGCTGACGGGTTCGGCCTTGGCGTCGATCACGCGGCGCAGCACCATGGGCTGGCTCTCCGCTGCCTGGTTGAACGCGTTGGCCACCGCGCGCAGGAGATTGGCCTGTGACAGGACCCACTGCTGAGGAGATAAGGGACTGGCGTGAGCGTGGGCGTGTGCGAGGTCTGTGCTGGCGCTGGCCGGGGCGATGGCAGCGTCAGCGGTCGAGCTGGGCGCGCTGGTGAGGAGCTCGATTACGTTGGCCGACCTGCGCTTGACCTTGACTCGCTCGGCGGCGGCCGTCGATGACACCACACGGAACGCCGAGCCGTTGTCCACCAGCTTCAGCTCGAGCTCGGGCACGTCCATCTGGCGTGCGTCGCTTCTCTTCGCGGTCGTCGCCGCGTTGGTGGAGTTGGAGTCGTCCATCAGCGCGAGCAGCTTCAGGTTGCGCTGCACGTCGATCGCGGATCTGAGTCGCATCTGACTGATGCCGCTCAGTCGCAGCCGCACGCCCGCGCCGACCTTGATCATGCGCACGGCGCCGGCCTCGATCCTGTGCGGCAGCCGCAGCATGGGGTCGTACAGCAGTTGGTCGAGGTAGAGCACGAGCGGGCCCTCGAGCTCGACGTCGGGGAACGCGGGCACGTCGTCCGGGAGCGGCACCAGAGCGCCGGAGCTCGAGCTGGCGGCCGAGGGCAGTGTCCACAGGTGCGAGAGCGCTTGCACGGGGTGCAGGTGGACAAAGTCTGAATGTTGGGTGAAGGCGTAGGACGACGGGAGTCTATCGTCGATGTGCGAGAGCTCGATCGTGCCCGAGAATGAGAGCGCGCGCCCGACCTGGACGCCGTCCACGTCGACCCGGTCGAGGGCGAGGTGCTTGTCGAGCGGCCGGAACGAGTTGATGACCTTCACCGCGGCGTTGGCGGCGTCGTCGAGCGCCGGGCGCCACTGGTCGACGCGGGTGGTGTCCACCTGGAGAAACGATCGCGGCATGTAACGGTTGGGCGCCGGCAGAGGCAAGCCTCTTGCCGAGACGCACGCGGCGGTGAGGACGAGAAGCACAAGGGCTAGTTGGACTCTGATGATGTGATCCATGGTGTGCGTGGTGGCGGTTGTGTAATGTTGTTTGCTTGGAGTTTTGGGGATGAATGGCGCCAGTCGCACCACGGAAAAAAGCCTGTGATGTCACCAGCACGCTGATTGGGCCAACGCACCACATTCCTATCGAGTTTGGAAATTCAGAACGTACAAATTCGAAAGTTCTGCGGAAATGTTGAACTTTGTTATTGCCGACACTAACTTTCGCGCCACAATCTGTTTTGATCTTGCAAGATGGGGAGAAGGGGACGTGGTGAGTGCCTCTAAGCTAAGCATCTTTGGGGGCCATGGATGAGCGTGAATTTAGTGAGAGATGTAACGTCTGGAGGACAAGCTGTTGTTCACCACGGTTGTTGGGTTTTGGTAAGCGGCGCGCGTGCAAATGTCCAAATGCAGCAATCATCAGGTCTCCAGATACAGATAGAAAAAGAAGAGAGGGAAGAGCGAGTGAGAGTTTGGAGAGCTTGTTTGGTAGGCCACGCCCCCAGGCCCCTCGTTCCTCCGGCCCCCCCCCACAAATCAACCATCTTTGGTCCCTCTCCTCTCTCCAATCATCAGCTCTCTTCCCCTTCTACGCCGTCCCCGGCAGAGATTTTGGAGATTTTGCGATATAGCTTGAAAAAATGAGCGGGCCAGCTTCGCCGGTCTCCTCGTCGCCGCCATCGACGTCGAGTTCGAGCCCGAGCGGCTCGCCCCGGGGGCGTGTGACCAGGAGCGGAAGCCTCCTGCGAACGCGGGCCCTGCGCGAGCTGCATCAGAGCCAAAGCGAGGCCAACAACAGCAACAACAGCAGCGCGGGAGGCCTGGACGACGATGAACCGGCCAAGGTGGAGGAGGTGAAGAAGCAGCTCCAAGAGTCGGTGGCCTCCTACTTTGATCGGCTGCAGGAGGAGGAGCGCGAGAAGCTGAAGCAGGAGCGCGAGGAGCGCGAGAGGAAGCGACGGCTTCCGATCCTGTTGATGGTGCGTGCGCTTCTCCTCCTTCTTCCTCCTTCATCTTCGTACTATCAGTGACTCATCTCTCTCTCTCTCTCTCTGTCGTGTGTGCGTCGTGTGCGAACGGCGCAGGTCACACTGCCGGACTGGGTAGGGGGAGAGGAGCATGAGATCATTCTGTCACACGACTGCCTCATTGATGAAGTCAAGGTACGTGAGCTCCAACGCTCTAGTGTTGCGCACATTGCGCTGTTGCGTGTATCGCTGCGTGTGGTCATTGTCAAGAGGGTAGTGCGTCTCTGTAGGCAGCTTGGCTGCACGCTGCACGTGGTCTTGACTGGTGTTCTTGTGCAGCAAACGATCTGGAAGCAGATACCGGCGCTGTGGGACACAACCAAGGACGACTATGACCTCACGCTCGCGGGCAGGTGCGTGACAACCCCCAGGCGCGCCTGTTTGTGCTCGTGATCGGTTATCTGATCGACTCACGCATTCGCCCTCTCTTCTTCTTGTTGTTGTGTGACCTTAGCTACGTGCTGGACGTCGAGTTCTGCAAGCTGCTGTCCATCAAGGTGGTGGGCAACTACTTTGCCGAGCACAACAAGGTCGCGCTCAGTGTCATCATGAAGAAGGTAGCCTCCAAGCGAGTGTACGTCTCCTCACAGCTGTTGCCCATGCGCGAACGCGATCTGATGTGTGCATTAAACCTGACAATTGTCATCGTGTCGTGTGCAGTGCGCCGTCCATCAAGAGCGTCTCCGTGCGGAAGCAGTTGGTTGAGGGCGCCGCGGCTGCACCGCCCAGCGCAACGCTTGCGAACCATCCGTTGAGCTCGAGCGCCCAGAACTTGGGGTCCACCGCGGTGCGACCCTCGCGACCGAGCGGCGGCGATGACGACCACAAGAAGCGAGCTGCCCAGATCGCTCAGAAGCTCAGCGAATCGCAGGTTCCTCCCTCTCACGCACACGCACACGCACACGCACACGCACACGCACACGCACA
>CDFA01021395.1:0-10662 GCA_000826305.1 Acanthamoeba healyi | reverse complement strand
AAACATCAAACAACGAACTCAATCAAAACGCAACAAGTAAGATGACGTCGCGGTACGTTCCCCTTGACAGAGGAGGCCTTTCCATCTCTGGCTACGCGCCCCGTTTTAATTTATTTGTTCATCAAACTTGGGGGGCTGCAGCAGCACAGGTGGTGGTCTGCTGGGGTACGACGACTACTCGCGCCGCAAGAACGATGAGAAGGACCGCCTCAGCGCGCAGTCCGAAGAATGGATCGAACAGTCCAACGACGCCCACCTCGACAAGATTGGAGCCAAAATCTCGGCCATGAAAGACGTACTCTCCCCCCCTCGATTTATTTATTTAATATTTAAATATTTATTTTCTCCATAAATCCACGCCTTTTCTCGAGCCCTATTTGTTTGTTTCCTTTATTGTATTGTTTTATTTAAATTTTATAAAAATCAAAATTTTAGTTGTCACTTTTTTTGTTGTTGGTTGGGTGTTGACGTGGCGTGTGTGCGTGCGCAGATCACGCTGGGTATCAGGAAGGAGATCAAGGACTCGGACACCCTGCTCTCGCAGATGGAGAGCGGCGTGGCTATGACCGGCGGCATGCTCAAGGTTAGGCCGCGGCCCTCTCCCTCATCTGGCGGGGCTGAACTGACGCGCTGGTGTTCGTGTTCGTGGCGTGTGTCTCTGGCGGGTGCTAGGGCTCGATCGGAAGGCTGACCGAGATGACGCAAACGGCGACGAAGAAGCACATGCTCTACCTTATCGTGTTCATCGTCGGCCTCTTCCTCACCGTCTACTACGGCATCTCCTTCTTCTGAGCCGGGCAACCGCCGCACCACACTCACTCCACTCCGCATACGGGCGTATGGACAACGCGCCCTGTACATACACTCGACACAGCACGACACCACGCACGCACGCACGCACACGACACCACGCACGCACTGCACGCACTCTATCTATCCACCTATCTCACGTTCCTCATGCACGCAAACGAATGATACCACCAGAAGGCGTCGAATAGATTCATTTTCTACCTCTCCAGAGCAAGGCGCGCGTCCGCTTGGGTTGCCACCAGACATTATCATCACGAGTAGATCATGCCGGGCTTGTCCCTGCCGCCGCCGCCCTTCTCCAGCTCCTTCTGCGCGCAGTCCAACACTGCACGCCGCACAACACCACACAACGACGACGGGTGAGCCACACAGCTGCGTTGTTTTGATGATGATCTGACGACAGAGGAGGAGCGTACGGTCGTCCATGGTGATCTTGGCGTTGTCGAGTCGGAGGGCAGCCCGCGAGGCGGCCTTGAAGCACACGTTCTTGATGTTGCCGCCGGCAAAGGCGAACCGGCCGGCCAGCTTGGCGAGGTCGACGTCGGGCGCCAGCGGCGCGTTGGGCGGCAGGTGGATCCTCCACAACTGCACACGCACGCACAGCACAGCACACACACTCACGATACGTGAGCCCGAGGAGGAGAGAGACGAGACGGGGCAGAGTCGAGAGACGAGTCACCTTCTCTCGCAGCTTGGCGTCGGGCGTGGGGAACTCGACCATGAAGCGGAGTCGTCGGTGGAACGCCGAGTCCAGCGTGGGCATCAGGTTGGTCGTCAGGATCACGATCTACAGTGGCGATCAAGATGACGATGGGTCAGCGTCAGCGTCATGAGGTGGTGGTGAGACGAGGGAGTGAGGGTGTGATAGGTACGCCGGGGAAGCGCTCGAGGTGGTAGAGGAGCAGGCCCACGTCCAGGTTGGCGTAGCGGTCGGTCGACGTCTCCTGCTTCTCCGCGCGCGAGCCAAACAGCGACTCGGCTTCGTCAAAGACCTGCGTCGGTGTACGGTGTACCCCGTTCGCGTTAGCAGAGGCGCGTCGGCGGCGGCGGCTGCTGCGCTATGTGAGGAGGACAAGGCCTGGGTACCAGGATGGCGTCGAGCGTGCGGGCCTCCTTGAAGACGTACTCGATGTTCTTGCCGGTCTCGCCCACGTACTTGCTCACCAGCTCGGCGCAGTTGATCACCTTGAGCGGCTTGCCGGTCTCGAACCTTTGCACCAGCAGGAGGAGATCAGCGCGTGAGGACGCTTGGCTTTGCGACCGACCACCACAAGAAGAGCTGCTGATGAGGGGAATGTACCCGATGGCCTCGGCGGCGAGCGTCTTGCCCACACCTGGCAGGCCGTAGAAGAGCGCTGTGGTGCCCTGATCGTAGCACATCTTCTCCGAGTACCTGCAGCACACGGTGGGAACGACCAAGACGGTGAGTCCTCACTCCGGACGCTTGGCGCAGAGAGCCAAGCATCATGATGTGGTGACTTCATCTCATCTCGTGGAAGCGCGTACCCCCACTGGCCAAACAGCACCTGGCGGGCCTTCTCGAAGTTGATGATCTCCTGCAGCTGCTTGATCACCGCCTCGTCGGCGATGATGTCCTCGATGCCTCGCGTTGGCACCACTGCGCGCACCCACCACACAGCAGCACGTACATGCAGCGGTCAGAAGCGGGTGACACCTCGAGCTGCCACGCTTGGGGAACGGTCGTCCATGCAGGCTCTTACCGCGGCGATCAAAGTCGATCATGCCGAGACGTCCGCGCAGCTGCAGTCGCGATCCCTTCTCGAGGTCCTCGTGCCTGATCACGGGGTTCTCCTGCACGACGGCCGAGACGTTGACACGCGCACACGCGGCATCAGCTCATCAGTGCGTGAGAGAGGACCGCGAAGAGACACGAAGGGCCCTGACCTTGTCCCTGTTGACGGCCGATGAGAGCGCGGAGAGGACAGCGTTCTTGATGAAGCCGCCCGTCAGCTCGTACTTCATGGCCAACACCTTCCAGTCGATGTCATCCGCCAGCTGCACGGCCCGTCGGAGAGAGAACACAACAGTCAGAACACGAAGGATGAGAGCGACACACCACACACGACACGACACACAGGCGTGGAGCGGCGGACCGTAAGGCCAGATGGCACATGCGCCTTCCAGATCTTCTGTCGCAGGACCGGGTCGGGCTGCCTGAACTCGATGGCCAACGTCACACGCCGGTGCATGGCCTGGGCATGGGGGAGTCACGCCAAGCGTTAGCTCTGGCCTGCACAAAGCCAGCAGCAGCAGCAGTCCAGAGTTGCGCACCTCGTCTAGGTCGAACGCTCGGTTGGTCGCCTGCACGCAAGCACACACGCACCCGCAGCGAGCACGGGGGTAAGCAACGGGGGAGAAACGAGCTTGGAGCGAGGAGAATCTCTACCATGATGATGAGACCGTCATGCCTCTCGATCTCGGTCAGCAGCAAGTTGACTTCATTGCCGCCCTTGTCGCGTGACAGGAAGATCTGCTCGCATTCGTCGAAGAACAAGATCGAGTCCCTGCACAATCATCGCAGGGTCAGGATGTGTTGCAACGTGATGCGGCGCGTTGTGTGTGTGTGTGTGTGCGCGCGCGCGTGTGAGGCGGCGCAGCATACGTGAGCTTGGCCTCGCGGAAGATGAACTTGATCACCTCATCCGCCTGATTGCCACCGAGCGAAGTGAAGTTGATCAGGAGAATGCGCTTGCCGAGCTTGTTGCCCAGCGCGTTGGCCATCATCGTCTTGCCCGTGCCCGATGTGCCTGGAACGAGGACAAGGAAGATGTACGTCAACACACACGCACGCACGCACGACACAACTGTCTGCATGCCAAATGGAGAAGCGTACCATAGAAGAGGAGGAGGATGCCGTTGCCGTAGGTGATGGTCTCCTCAAAGCCCAGCTCCTTCCTGAACTTCTTGTAGCACTCAAACCCTGCATGCACACGGTGCGCCGGTAAGCAGAGCTTCCGCCTGAGCGATCACGTCAGACATGCCGGCACTTTACCTTCCACTGTCTCGAGGATGAGCTTCTTCGACTCATCGGGGAGGACTACCTGGTCCATCTTGACCTTGGGATAGTAGCTGCGCAGTGTGTCGTGTCGTGTCGTGTCGTAGTGTGCGTGTGCGTGTGCGTCGTGTGTGAGTGTTCGCTCAGAAAAACAGATTGGCTTGGTGGTGAGAGGCGTCATCGGACGGCGGGACAGTGACGCACCTGTGGGAGCCCTCGACGAGCTCGCTGAACTCGGTGTCGAGACCGACGATGAAGTCGAGCATTCGCCTGTCCAGCTCCACCTTGACGCCCATCAGGTCGCCCCATCTCTCCGACAGCTGGATGATGCCCTCCTTGACCAACGTGCCCGCTGTGTAGAAGTACGGCCTAACCTCGCGCACCCGCGCACACGTCAGCGCTCACTCAAGCACATGCGCACAACGCACGAGCACGCCTGCGACCTGGCGAGGAAGACGTACCTGGCCTTGATCTCCTCCTGGAAGCCCTTGCAGAAGAGCTGGAGGAGTCCGCCTACGGTGAAGCCGCTGTGGCGTTGGCCTGTCATGTAGTCGTAGTTGAGGCTGTTGATGTCCTGCGAGATCACGCCGCCCACCAGCGTGAGCAGCACCACCTTTTCGAACTCGTCGAGCTTGCACGCGAGCGCCAGCCGCTCGAGACGAGGCAGCCAGTCAGTCTGCTTGGTCATCTCCAGCCGTTTCTGACACTTGGCCTGTATGCATGGCCGCAGCGTCGTGCGTCGGCGTGAGATCACGATCCAGAGCGGAGGAGATCGAGGGCGATGTCAGGTATACCTTGAGCATGCGCTCCTTGGCGCGGAACTCACGGACTTTGGTGTCGAGCTGCTGGTCGTTGCCGTAGTCAAAGCCAAAGACGTCCTGCGTCTTGGCAGTCATCCGCTTGATCTGCATCGCATGATTGAGATGCAACAAGTCCGTTAGTGAGTGACACCGCACAAGAGAGAGACAGCGGCGACATTGCGCTCGCGTACCTTGAGCTTGGTGGTGATCCACTTGACCTGATCGGAGAGGTACTCGATGTCGGTCTTGTAGGGCGTGAGGGCCGTCATGTTGTTGTCTTCGTCCTCCTCCGTACCGATTTCCTTGTCGTGGTCCAGGAACTCGAGCAGTTGGCCACTCTGATGACGAGAGACGTCACGACCATGTGAGCAGCTACCATCGAGCAGGGCAGGGCAGGGAGGAGAACTCACCTTGGAAGCGGTGGCGACCGAGTCCATCAGTGGTGCAGTTGTCGCCGATGACGTCGCACCGCCTGCCAACACAACAAGCGGAGAAAGAAGAGAATGAGTGTTACAATGCCTCACGCGCCTCGCGTGGAAGTGCAGTGGTGTACCGCCGGCCTCGATCTGTCGCTGCATTCGCACAAAGTCGTACACGTCACCACCAGAGGGCGGAGTCGTCGTCTCCGACGTATCAGCGGCCTCTGCATTGGCCTGCACAAACATCGCATTCACGACGTCAGCTGCGGTGGCATCGGGTGAACGATTGCGTGAGTGTGGGCTTCGTACGGTCGCGGCATCATCAGACGTGGCCTGGGTTGGCTCCGCGGGTGTGTCGGATGAGGGAATGGGCGACGGCGCAGCCACAGGCGCCTGCGCGGGCTTTTCCTCGAGCGTGCCAACCTGGTCGCTGAGCTCCTTGAGCTTGGCCTTGGTCTCATCTCGCAGCGGTGGCTGGATCGAGGGAACGACAGCGGCGCCCTCCTGCTCTTCTTCGACGACCTCGGCCAGCTTGGTCTTGTCGATCTTGAGCAGCTCGGCCGGCGTCAGCTCCGAGCCGGTGAGCACAGCGATGGTTTCCTGAGTGAGAAAGCCAGTTGGTCAGCGCATACGCACGCAAGCCAACCATCGCGCAGCGCAAGCACACGACACGATAAGAAGAGACTGCCACTTACGTGGGGAATGTCGATGTAGTCGTTCTGCATGGGGCTTGCCTTGTCCACCACAAACAGTCCCTGCGTGAGGTAGGGCCGAGTGGACTTGAGGAATACGATCGCTGCTCTCAGAGATGACAGCCACCACAGTCGCGGAAGCGATCAGCATTGAATCCAATCAGAGCGTCCGTACACACGCGCGCGCGACGTACCTTCGTTGATGGTCATATCCGAGTATCTGAGCAGAGATTCGAAGGTGTAGTGGTGCTTCCGTCCGCCACCTGTCCACACGGGCACGCGAGAGTTGTCACACAACCAACCAACGTTAAGATCAGATCAGATCGGATCACCACAATGCATCAGCCAAGAGACGCGATCTCAAACAAACAGCGTTACCAAAGCGGTTGGCCAGTATCCTTTCGCTCCCTGTCATCTTGACGGCGCCTGATCGCGAGAACTCTTGTCCTGTTGGAGGGGCGCGAGGTGTTAGGATGAGGAGTGGACACGGAAGGACTCCATCGTGTGTGTGGCGGTACCGATGGCTTGGACGATGATGAAGTTGAGCGCCAGCTTCTCCTTGTCGCTCATGCCAAACTTGACGGCCAGCCTGACCAGGCGAGGCAGCAGCGGTCGGCCGTTCCGCTCCTTCTCGTCGATGGGCGCATGGTGCCGCAGCTTGGCCACCACACCCTTCTCAAAGTTCTCCTTGATCGCCTGCAGCGCCGTGGTGTACTGCCTGCACGCTGTCGTGTGTGTCACGCATCAGCGTTGGCGTGTGAGTGACATTGGCCCTAGTCGCAGTGAATGCACGCACACACATACAGACGGACACGGGATCCATCAACACAACCATGTCGATAGGGCGTTTGGGCGCACCTTCGGTGTCGAGCCTGTTCTCCCTGCAGAAGCTCAGCTACGCGAGGGAGAGGAGGAGAGCGACGTCAGCTCAACGCTCGTGGCTAGCCGTAATAAAACAAGAAAAAGCCAGGCTTCACTGAAACGAGAGGGGCGTAGCAGCACCTCCTGCGAGATCTGGAGATCCTCGAGCCCGTGCAGGGTCTTCTGGAGCACCAGGCTCGCCTCCAGGTCGTGCAAGTAGTCCTGTCGCGAGTGCAGACAAAAGATCGAAAAAATAAATAAAATCAATTTAGTTATGATTTAGTTAATATTTTGTAGTTCACAGGACTGCAAATGGCACTGTGTGTGCCCTCAGGTGGGGACTTGTGCATACTGCACATGGGAGGGTGGTGGGGCGATAGAGTACCAGGTCGTTGGCGTAGGGCGCGTCCTGCACCTGGTTGGTGAGCCTGTCGGCCACCTGCTGGCTGAGCATACGGTGCAGGCGCGGGTTATCATCAAACTGCTTCGCCACCCAGCCCTTGCCGCTGCTGTTGACACTGCCGCTGTTGACGCGCTCCATCCTCTTGCTGCAGCTCCTCTCTGACAGCTTCCAAAGCAAACTGAAGCAAGACAAAAAGCAAGAAGGCACACATTCCGTAATGAATATTTCACAAAATATTTAATGAATGTTGCACATTCCTTAGCACACATTCACACAGGATATTGTTTGTACATTGCTGTGTTGTCACGTCTTCGTGAGCACTTCACGAAGCTGATGAAGGTGAAGCTTGGGATGGCCACTTGGGTGTTGATCGATTAGCGGGAAGCCTGCGGCTGCTGCTGGTGGCGCTGTTGCAGCAGCTGGACGTTGTGCATCACCGCCGGCCAGGTGGTGTTGGCAAAGACGGACGGTGCGATGGAGATGTTGTCGCTCTCGGACGAGACGACGGAGGCCTGCTGGTGCGACACCACCGAGTGCCTGCCGGCGGCGTCGCGGGTGACCACGACCTGCCACTGCGAGATCTCGCCTTCACCAACGACGTTGCTCCGCTGCTCGGCTCTGAGCGTCATGGGGATCACGAGCACGCTGACGGGTTCGGCCTTGGCGTCGATCACGCGGCGCAGCACCATGGGCTGGCTCTCCGCTGCCTGGTTGAACGCGTTGGCCACCGCGCGCAGGAGATTGGCCTGTGACAGGACCCACTGCTGAGGAGATAAGGGACTGGCGTGAGCGTGGGCGTGTGCGAGGTCTGTGCTGGCGCTGGCCGGGGCGATGGCAGCGTCAGCGGTCGAGCTGGGCGCGCTGGTGAGGAGCTCGATTACGTTGGCCGACCTGCGCTTGACCTTGACTCGCTCGGCGGCGGCCGTCGATGACACCACACGGAACGCCGAGCCGTTGTCCACCAGCTTCAGCTCGAGCTCGGGCACGTCCATCTGGCGTGCGTCGCTTCTCTTCGCGGTCGTCGCCGCGTTGGTGGAGTTGGAGTCGTCCATCAGCGCGAGCAGCTTCAGGTTGCGCTGCACGTCGATCGCGGATCTGAGTCGCATCTGACTGATGCCGCTCAGTCGCAGCCGCACGCCCGCGCCGACCTTGATCATGCGCACGGCGCCGGCCTCGATCCTGTGCGGCAGCCGCAGCATGGGGTCGTACAGCAGTTGGTCGAGGTAGAGCACGAGCGGGCCCTCGAGCTCGACGTCGGGGAACGCGGGCACGTCGTCCGGGAGCGGCACCAGAGCGCCGGAGCTCGAGCTGGCGGCCGAGGGCAGTGTCCACAGGTGCGAGAGCGCTTGCACGGGGTGCAGGTGGACAAAGTCTGAATGTTGGGTGAAGGCGTAGGACGACGGGAGTCTATCGTCGATGTGCGAGAGCTCGATCGTGCCCGAGAATGAGAGCGCGCGCCCGACCTGGACGCCGTCCACGTCGACCCGGTCGAGGGCGAGGTGCTTGTCGAGCGGCCGGAACGAGTTGATGACCTTCACCGCGGCGTTGGCGGCGTCGTCGAGCGCCGGGCGCCACTGGTCGACGCGGGTGGTGTCCACCTGGAGAAACGATCGCGGCATGTAACGGTTGGGCGCCGGCAGAGGCAAGCCTCTTGCCGAGACGCACGCGGCGGTGAGGACGAGAAGCACAAGGGCTAGTTGGACTCTGATGATGTGATCCATGGTGTGCGTGGTGGCGGTTGTGTAATGTTGTTTGCTTGGAGTTTTGGGGATGAATGGCGCCAGTCGCACCACGGAAAAAAGCCTGTGATGTCACCAGCACGCTGATTGGGCCAACGCACCACATTCCTATCGAGTTTGGAAATTCAGAACGTACAAATTCGAAAGTTCTGCGGAAATGTTGAACTTTGTTATTGCCGACACTAACTTTCGCGCCACAATCTGTTTTGATCTTGCAAGATGGGGAGAAGGGGACGTGGTGAGTGCCTCTAAGCTAAGCATCTTTGGGGGCCATGGATGAGCGTGAATTTAGTGAGAGATGTAACGTCTGGAGGACAAGCTGTTGTTCACCACGGTTGTTGGGTTTTGGTAAGCGGCGCGCGTGCAAATGTCCAAATGCAGCAATCATCAGGTCTCCAGATACAGATAGAAAAAGAAGAGAGGGAAGAGCGAGTGAGAGTTTGGAGAGCTTGTTTGGTAGGCCACGCCCCCAGGCCCCTCGTTCCTCCGGCCCCCCCCCACAAATCAACCATCTTTGGTCCCTCTCCTCTCTCCAATCATCAGCTCTCTTCCCCTTCTACGCCGTCCCCGGCAGAGATTTTGGAGATTTTGCGATATAGCTTGAAAAAATGAGCGGGCCAGCTTCGCCGGTCTCCTCGTCGCCGCCATCGACGTCGAGTTCGAGCCCGAGCGGCTCGCCCCGGGGGCGTGTGACCAGGAGCGGAAGCCTCCTGCGAACGCGGGCCCTGCGCGAGCTGCATCAGAGCCAAAGCGAGGCCAACAACAGCAACAACAGCAGCGCGGGAGGCCTGGACGACGATGAACCGGCCAAGGTGGAGGAGGTGAAGAAGCAGCTCCAAGAGTCGGTGGCCTCCTACTTTGATCGGCTGCAGGAGGAGGAGCGCGAGAAGCTGAAGCAGGAGCGCGAGGAGCGCGAGAGGAAGCGACGGCTTCCGATCCTGTTGATGGTGCGTGCGCTTCTCCTCCTTCTTCCTCCTTCATCTTCGTACTATCAGTGACTCATCTCTCTCTCTCTCTCTCTGTCGTGTGTGCGTCGTGTGCGAACGGCGCAGGTCACACTGCCGGACTGGGTAGGGGGAGAGGAGCATGAGATCATTCTGTCACACGACTGCCTCATTGATGAAGTCAAGGTACGTGAGCTCCAACGCTCTAGTGTTGCGCACATTGCGCTGTTGCGTGTATCGCTGCGTGTGGTCATTGTCAAGAGGGTAGTGCGTCTCTGTAGGCAGCTTGGCTGCACGCTGCACGTGGTCTTGACTGGTGTTCTTGTGCAGCAAACGATCTGGAAGCAGATACCGGCGCTGTGGGACACAACCAAGGACGACTATGACCTCACGCTCGCGGGCAGGTGCGTGACAACCCCCAGGCGCGCCTGTTTGTGCTCGTGATCGGTTATCTGATCGACTCACGCATTCGCCCTCTCTTCTTCTTGTTGTTGTGTGACCTTAGCTACGTGCTGGACGTCGAGTTCTGCAAGCTGCTGTCCATCAAGGTGGTGGGCAACTACTTTGCCGAGCACAACAAGGTCGCGCTCAGTGTCATCATGAAGAAGGTAGCCTCCAAGCGAGTGTACGTCTCCTCACAGCTGTTGCCCATGCGCGAACGCGATCTGATGTGTGCATTAAACCTGACAATTGTCATCGTGTCGTGTGCAGTGCGCCGTCCATCAAGAGCGTCTCCGTGCGGAAGCAGTTGGTTGAGGGCGCCGCGGCTGCACCGCCCAGCGCAACGCTTGCGAACCATCCGTTGAGCTCGAGCGCCCAGAACTTGGGGTCCACCGCGGTGCGACCCTCGCGACCGAGCGGCGGCGATGACGACCACAAGAAGCGAGCTGCCCAGATCGCTCAGAAGCTCAGCGAATCGCAGGTTCCTCCCTCTCACGCACACGCACACGCACACGCACACGCACACGCACACGCACA